>VYZT01048213.1:265424-286140 GCA_013400735.1 Pomatostomus ruficeps
CTGCTGGTGCTGCTGGTGCTGCTGGTGGCCGCGGGACACGGCGCCGTCATCACCGGGGTGAGCGCCGCCGCTCGGCACCGACGGCACCGACGGGACCGGGCACCGGGAGCGCTGGGGCGGGCCGGGGGCGGGAGGGCTCCGCCGCGGCAGCGGGGCCGGGAGTCGGGGTTTGCTCGCGGGGAGTGATAGCGGGACCGGGGATGCCGGGAGAGAGGGGAGCGCTCCGCCGTGAGGGATGCCCGGGGTGTTCTATCTGCGCTGCCGGGACGCGGGGTCTGTCCGCGATCAGCGGTGCCAGGACGGAGCGGCCGGGAGTGCGGGGCCGGATGGCCGGAGCTGGGATAAGTGATAACGAGGACATGGGAGGGAACGCTGTGCCGGGTGATGAGAGATGACAGAGCTTGGGGATCCGTCTGGGACAAGCGGTACCGGGACGGGGCATCTCTCCAGGGGTGCGGGATGCCCGGAGCTGCGGGTCTCTCTGGATTAAGTGGTACCAGAGCTGGGGGGTCTCTGTGCGGTGGGCAATGCCAGGACTTGTGACTCTCTGATGTGAGGGGATGCCACGATGATTCCTTTGGGGTGCGGGATGCCTGGGCTCGGGGGGTTGTCTCCAGGCTGGTCTGGGAGCGTGCAGAGATTCCTGCTGCTTTTCCAGGGCTGGAGCTGTCTCCCATCACCCTCCAGGCAGCCCCAGCTGTCCCCAAACCTGCTCTGGGAGGGTCTGGCTCGGGGCACTGCACTGCCTGCTGTGCACCCCAAGCTCCTCCAGCCCCTCTGTGTACAGGGCAGGATTACAATCCTCAGAAAACGCTGTTTTCCTTTTTTTTTTTTCTTTGACTATGACTGTGCTGCTTTTTCCCCTCAATAGCCACCCCTTGCAAACAAGTCTCTGTTATGTTGTTGTTGTTTTTAGGCTCAAGATTTACTTTGGTTGTGGAAATACTTTTTTTCCTAGAGATGTTATTTAACCCAAAGCGTTGCATCACTCTAAAGTAAAATGATTTTTTTTAATGTTTGCTTTGGATTAATAACCCAAAGGGGTTCTTACATTCCTTTGAGAGCTTACATGTCTTTTGTAACCATCAGAAGTTGCACTCACGGCAGCAGATTTCTCCGTGGCTGTCCAGGCTCCCTGTCTGGACCCCTAAAGTCCATGAAACAGCTCGTGTGCATTTCTCTGAAAGTCAGATCATTTCCCAGGACTGATTATTTTTTTTTAGAGCAGAGAATGTGAAGGAATTTTTTAATATTTGAGAATTTCAAGTTTATTTTAAGGAGAAATATTCCCAGCAAGGGAGGAGCAGTTTATCTGTTATTAGAGTTGCCACTACACCTTTAAAGCATAATTAATCCTTTAAATAAAGTAATTGTGAGGCGCTGAATAATAGATCAAGGACAAAGCAGATTCAAAAAGTAAAAATAGATTAGAACTAGAAAATGTTACTTTATTAACTATTGCAGAGCATTTCTGCTTAAATCACTTCAATGCATTTTTGGCTTTTGATGAATGGGCAAATCGCAGATGAGAGCAGACATAGGTGTTCCCCAACCTCTGAGCCTGCAAGGTGCTTTCCCTTTGCAATTTAAGGACTTTTTTCAAGCTTTCCTCACTTCAGTGGTGGTTCCTGTGCTGACACCAGTTGCCTTTGCAGCAGGTATTTTACCTGGGACGTATTCTTGGGCTGATTCTCCAGAAAGCTGTGTTTAAATGAGGTGCTCATGGGGTGCTCAGGGAAGATTAGGAGTAGCAGCAGGAATTACAGATAAGGTGTGGGCAGGAGCGCTCGGGTTGAATATTTTCAAAACTCGTCATACATTTTTGGAGAGGGAGCCTTAAAAGTTCTGCCAGATGTAAATAAGTGTGTGTGAGTTTTAGAAAGAAATTGTTCAGCCCAGACACAGAGACCCCTGCTTGGTAGAACACACTCAGGTGGGTTTTTCAGCTGAGTGGTGTTTCACCCCAGGACCAGTCCCATGGAGGTGAATGGAATTTGAGATATATAACTGAGAAAAAAAGAGAGTCAGGAGCTGACAGGTGAGAAACAGCAGAGCCTGTGACTCCAGCTGAGCAGTGGTGTGCTGGGGGCAGCCAAAATCACTGGACCTGCATTTTTATTTGTGACCAAGGCAAAGTAAGATCATTAGAGTGCTTATTTATTTATTTTTATTTTAAAGAGAGAGGTCAGGAAGTAAACATTATCTACCTGGCAGGCTGGAGTCGTACTTTTATGGCTGTATTAGTCTTACAAGGAAATGCTCTGTGTTTGGGCCGACCTGCAGTGCAGAGCTCTGTGTTTAGGAGCAGTTTGGGTCACATACATGATTTAATAAGGATCCTAATGCAACAGCTTCTTCCTAAACTACTGGCTGATCTTTAAACATATATTTTGATCTGGCTGCTGCTGGTCAGTGCAATATTTACCCAATGAGTACAGCCATTTATCATGTAAATCCCAAGGTAAGATCAGTGAATTTTTCCCTCAAGAGAACGTTTACTCTGATATGCGTCCTCCCCAGGGCTGTTATCATCATTTACGCACGTTTTTATGTTTCCCATTTACATAGTGCTGACCAGTGCCTTTGGTCTCACTGCTGCTGTCAGACACCAAGAGCAGTGAGTTAATCAAGCTTGCATTCGGAGTGTAATCAGAACCCTTACTGATGGCATTTCTCACTGGAGAAAGGAGACTGCTTCTTGCATTAAATCCATATAAGCTTTTGATTTAGAAGTAACTGGAAGATATACAGTCACTTGGTTTCAAACCCTAATGTGTCAATTGCTCTTCATGGTTTGTGGGTTTTAAAACATACCCACTAGTTTGCATTTTGGTTTTTGCTTATCTAAGCTGTATTGGGTAAGTGGCTAAAATATTTTTTTGCCTCCCGTGAAGGGGAATGCTACCACAGCAGCATTTTTCTGTATGTGGACACTTACGCAAAGCTGTTCTCAAGACTTCTTTTAGCTACATGTAACTCTAGATAATAACCACAGAATCCATATTCAAACTTCTATTTTAGCTACTTCCACTTGGACTTCTCTAACCGAACTATCATGCACTTTTGCAAAGGCACTCACAACCGTGATATTATCATATGAAATTAGAGGTAGTAGTTACTTAAAAGTAATTAAATTAATGCATGATTTCCTATCTTAGCTTCTCCATAAGACTGGTTTGGTGACTCTTTTTGGGACTCTGTTGGTGACAAGTTTAGTGCTGTAGGTCCTTGCTCCTGCCTGAGCTCAGTCAGGCACCGATCTGGGAGCTGGGGAAGTGAGTGGCACGTGCATGGTCTATCAGAGCTCAGAAGTTGGGACTGTAAATCACTGACAGTCCTGGGTTTGGCCCCAAGCAGCTCCACGTGTGGCCCTGGCTCTAAACAACCTGGTCTCAACTCCAAAATGTGCCAGGAGCCTGCACGTTCCAATCCATGGGAGACACAAGTATTGCAAATCAGCCTTAAATCTTATTATTCAGCCTTAATGAGCCATGATAACTTATGGGGTGCCAGAGGCAGCTCCTGAGCACCTGATCTGTCCTGTTTCTGGACTACATTTATTATTCATTTAATTTGCTTAATGCTGTGTTGAACTCCAGGCCTGCGACCGAGACCAGCAGTGTGGAGGCGGGATGTGCTGCGCCATCAGCCTCTGGATCCGCAGCCTGAGAATGTGCACCCCAATGGGAAACCTGGGAGAGGAGTGCCATCCCTTGAGTCACAGAGTGAGTACATCACTGGGGGGCTGTGGGGCTGAAGCAGGAGTGTCCTGAACTGGATGTCCCATGGCTTAAAGCTGTACATGGTGGAAAGGCAGGGAAACTTCCCGTTCCTCACAACATCCAGGTATTTGCATCTGTATGGGAAGAGCGATGGAGGTACCTACGTAAGGAAGTGCATTACTGTCAGGATTATGCTGAAGGGGATCAGAGGATGAAAGCACTACACGCTTCCCAGGTTGTTTTCTTATTAGTTTGTTGTTGCTGCTTTGTTTCCCTGCGTGATCCGAGAGCGCGTTAGCAGCTCCCGAGCCCAGCCCTGCCAATCCTTCCGCGAGCCAGCAGGAGCACAGCAAATGCCACCGACCCCACTGGCAGTGGGAAAGAGCCTGCCACAAGCATAAAAATGTCACCAGCTGGTGCTGGGACACCTGGTGCGTTCAGAAGGTGTTGACGCACACTTGGACTTAAGAAAACCGCACAGGCTCTCTCTGTTTCTATTCTACCTATTAATTTCAAATATCTGTGTTTGTACACATATACACACACACATATATAACATCAGTTACATATTAGTACATGTTAAGTGATACACAGCATTAAAAATATGATGATTTTAACAAGTACATTTATTTAAGTGTATGTAATTCTGTATTTTATATGTATGAAATGATGAAAAAAGCTGATTATTTGAAACGCAAAAGACTGAATGGGATGTTACCTGGGAGCTTGAGGACCTGGTGGTTTTCAGAGCCATCCTCAGGGAAGAGCACAGCCCAAGAGTCATCACAAGTGAAAGATACAAGGCAATAAATTCAGATTATAAATGTGCAGCTAATTAGCTGCCTCTCTCACCGTTTCATGCAAGGCCTGGCTTCTCAGCTCAGTATCTACAGTTTATTTTGCTCAGTTTTAGGAAGTTTAAGGCTCTATTTTATTGCAGTTAAATTTTTTAAACTTCTTCTCTGATATTGGGAACCAAATTGTCATTTTTACTATGTAATGTAGCAGGTTTTTCTCGTAAGGGCTCTTTCCATTACCAGGAATTAGGATAAGAGAAATTGTCTTCTAGGGGGTTTTATGAGCTTATTGTTATTGGGCAATAATTTATACTGTCTGATATATTTCAAGCTGATTGCCTGCATAATTACAATCAGAGAAGATGCCTGTCCACCCCAGACTTAGTCACTGATGTTATAAGCTTTATGAGGTTAATTTTAGATTTTTGATTCCTCACCCCACCACTCTTCCTGCAAAACACACAGCAAATTAATTTACTGTAGAACATGAAATGAGGTTATTTTAAGGATGGAGTGTTGGCTCAATGGTTCCTCTCCTGTAAATACATGTGTAGGGAGCAGCTGGGTGCCGTGATCACCAAACCCTTCCATTTACCTGCAGGACAGGTTAAAAGCAGGCACCACCATGGCCATGGCACCTCGGGGACCTCCAGAGGAGCCAGGAGATACCTGGAGGAGGTGGCTGGCAGTTGGGGTTCCACCTTCTAGTGTCCTTCTCAGCAAGTAGATGGTGATGGACTGATGCCATCAGCAGCCCCAGCTGGAATTTCCAGGCAGGGTTTGCAGGCAGGGCCAGGCAGGTGAGGTTTGGCAGCGTGGGAGTCCTGGCTGAAAGGAACATTTCCCTGCAGCAAGTGGAAGGTTTTGAATAAATCACCAGAGCTGTCAGCAGGCTGGGAGCTCAGGTTTTGGGTTTTGCTGCAGTGCTGTGTGTGGGCGCCCAAAGCTGTGATTCCCCTGGGGAGTCCCCAGCACCTGTGATTCAGGCTGGAGCAGAGGGGCTGTGAGGGGTGGCCTGGGGGAGCCCACGGCATCCCTTGCACTGGGGCTGCTCTACAGGTGGTGCTGGGCAGGAGGCTGGTGCTGGCCCAGGGCACACAGGTGATGGGAGCCCTCTGCCCACTCCCTGCACCCAGTGGGGAGGCACTGGAGTCAGGCTGGTGTTGGCACCATGCATGGAGGACTGTGTGGGACTTTCTTAAAGACAAAATTTGTACACTGATCCAAAAAAAACCGTTGGAATATTAAACTTTTAGGAGGCTCCAACCACACAGAAATCTGGAAATGAGGGAATTAAGGCTGCCTGCCCAGCTGGTAGCAGTGGCTTTGTACCTCTGTGCCTCCTTTGCTGCATCCAGGGAATGCTCAGTGTGCTGCCAGCAGCACCACAACTCCCAGACATTTCCCACTGGGCTGTTCTGCTTGGCTCCTGTAAAAGACAGAGCTTGTGACCAAGTTGTTGAAGAGTGTCAGTGCATGTGCATGTCATGGCACAATTAAATTTGTCTAATGCACTCCATATGTGCTGCCTGCAGCACAGTGTGGCTGGAGGAGGGTGGGATGAAATGAGAAACCTCTGCCATGTGGTGAAAAGGATCCTGCTCAAAGGGAGGTCAGGCAAGGTGACCTCCTGAGGTCCCTTCCAGCCTGACCACCACGGGATCCCGAGGTTCCCAGGTCCTGCTCTGTGCCGTGGGACAAAGCAGGACTCGGGACACGCAGAAAGCCCTGCACAGTGGCACCACAAAACGTGATGGTAAAGGCCGGGGCAGTTTCACAACAAACTCCTTTATGAAACGGGAGTAAATGGAGAACATGTGTCACAGATGTAGATTTACCCAGAAACACGACTGTTAACATCCTGCTCTTAACTGTGGCTTGACCAGGGCATACAGCAGAGCTGCCTTTGCCATCTGCTCTGTGCTGCAGCTCCTGGGGATCTCTGGCTGTGGCAGGAGGGAATTGGGCAGCATTCCCCATATCCCCACTATTCCTCCCATTTCATCCCCCCCACCAGTGCCGTGGCTCTCCCTGACACTGCTGTCTTTGCTTTGTCCCCAGGTCCCCTTCTCGGGGCGGCGGGTGCACCACACCTGCCCGTGCCTCCCGGGCCTGGCCTGCCTGAGGACTTCTCCCAGCAAATTCAAATGTTTACCCGACTTCAGGAAAGAAGACGTCTTTTTTTAGCAGGAACTGCTCTGTGCTGAAAAGAGTCACTCGGTGTTTTGTTCTCTCGTTATTGTGACAAAAAAGGGTCACTGGGAAAGCCCTTCACCACCCTCTCCTGCCTCACCAACGTCAGCTGGGGATGGGACGCTGTGCTGCTGTGGCCAAGGTTTGCAGGAGGGACTCGCAGTGGAGGATGTTTTCATTTTGGGGTAGCCAAATGACACCTGCTAGAGCAAAACTCCTTCTGAGTGCAGGGGCTTGACCATTTCCAAATCATTTTGTGAGCTTCATGGTTCCAGTTTAACCCCAGAATGAAAAAATCCAAGTTTATTGCCAGTTTTGGAAAAAATTGGCCCCATCTTTACACTTTGGAATACCTGAATTGAACTGAGAGTTGAATAACTGCATAGTGTGAAGCATATGGCAATTGCCAAAAGAACTGTATTTACATTGCATTTCGTATCTTTATTAATATAATTTTATTGTAAGTTAGGCACACCTCTAGGGTAAAGGTTTAACCAATAGATGTAGTTTTTACACTTTTAAAAAGTGGAAGGTGGAACCAAAGCATTTCAATATTCAGAGCGTTAAAAGATTTTGTTATTTTAGTATTCTAAGATGAGAAGTTGTTGTTACTTGAATTGGTGTAAAACTACCTGATCACCTCAAACTATGTATTAAGATGTAGTTTATATTAAAGAAAAAAGGAACCCTGAAGTTTATTGCAATGGGCTGCCTGACTTGGTGTATATGTATCAAATTTGCTGTGTAAAAATTCTGTATCAGAATAACGGCAGCATATGATTTGATTTATTTTAATATTATAACATTATTTTGTCATTGTGGTTTTTCATTTTTATTCGGTGTAATCTGTTATCCCACACTTGATTCACCCAAGCTAGCAGAGCTCCTTATGGATAGCTTAGCAAAAGATTAGGTGCCTCTGGCTGCTTCTGGGGAAAACTCGGAGTTTACAAGGCATGAACTCCTCAATCAAGCTGCAGTCTCAGCACGGGGAGGAATCTTGGTGTAAATAACATGAGAGGTTTTTCTTGGCACATGCCTCAAAGGATCAACTTCAGCCCAGCAAACATAAGAGTTGTGGGTTTTCTATGAAATGCTGTGTGACTTCATATTTACTTGTCAGTCCCCAGAGCTGGAATTCCAATAGTTTGTGTGAGATTCACACGTTTCTTGCTCTCAGACATGCAAACATATGCTGGAACTGGAAAAGTGAAGTCATTCATCATTCAACAATCGGTGCTTTGCTACTGGTGGAGATGGGGGGAGGTTGGAGAACTGAGCACACTGTATCAAGGCCAGACCTGTGTTACTTAGAGGAGAAACATCCCTGTGAGCTACCAGGCACCTTCTGCTGGGCTCCACAGCCTTCCTCAGGAGACAGAAAAGAGTAACTGGATTAGTTACTGCCAGATCCTCATGGATCCTGCACGTGTTAGGAAAATAAAAGTCTTGAGAGAGATTGCATCCTCCTGCCTCAAGACAGCCCAGCCCCAGGGCACCCACTCCAGGGCCTCTGTATTTTGTCTCCCCCTTTGCAGTGGTGAAACACCAGCTGTGCAAGTGGCAACAGAAGAAAAAAAATCCTGAGGTGCCACTGAAAGGTAATATTACACGAAGTTTGCGCTAATGTGATCAGGTACAAAGTGCCTGTGTTAGATCTGGAGTCTCAGAGGGGCTCATCACCAACCCAGAGCGCTGGTGGAAGGCCAGGTCATTCCCATGCCAGTGCGGTGACAGGCCAGCACTGCAGAAATTCCCATAACCTGGATTTAAAACCCAACCCCAAGCCTGATCCTACCATTGTCACTAAAGGGGGCTCCCCAAACACCCTGTGCACCCACAAACTCTGGGTTTGCAGAGGAGGAACACACTGGAAGTCTGGGGATTGCTTTTCTGTCCACGTCTGTCACTATAAAATAAGCTCAATACCGTGGACTCCAATTTACACAAAACCAAGAAGAAAAACAGGAGCAGCCCAAATGTGCATGTGTCCCATCTCTTGCTCCATTTTTTAAAATCAGAGCACAAAAAATGAGCCACAGCAGGAAACAGCGGCCCTGCTCCTCACCTCCTGCTGGCATAATTCACCAGTGACTGCACCGAAGGCAGAAACCCTGGTTTATATCATTGTAAATGAGTGGACAATTATATCCCAGGACTGCCTCAGACCTGCCAAACTGAAACCCTGGGAGAGTTTATCAGACAGCAGCAGAGCAACTTTGTAGTTGTAATTTGTGCCAATTAACTTGTGGGATTAGGCATTTATCTGGGTAATGAGAACAGCCCCAATTACACGAGTTCAGAGTTCACGCCATCTGTAGCAGGTGGAAGTTCTCCTGTCCTGCAGACATTCCTGGACAGGGTATTTGGATGGTGCAGCTTTGAAAGAAGCATTATCCTGTACTTGTCCTTGAGGGGCTTCTCCACACCTTCCCTCCTGATGTAGGAGACATAAAGGTAAAACCTCACTGTCCTACATCCCCATTATATTCACTCGGCAATAATTATTACGATTCCCCTTTTAGTAATTTAATTTCCATTAATTGACACTCACAATGGAGGTTAGTTGATTTGAGAGAATCATTCTGGAAGGAAGATTAAACTTTTGCATACCCATTATTTCCTAAACTCTGCCCTAATCAATTATCTCTTCTCCCATCCTAGGGGAGATTTCCTCTCCCAAGCACACCTGCAAAGTCCTTTTAATTTCTTTCTGCAGTGGAAGGGGCCAGGAGGGCACCCTTTACCTTTGTTTTACTCTGATAATAGGCAAACCAGTGACCACAAGAAGTATTTCTAAATGTGAATGGCCATGCATTCCCCTCTGCTTTTCCCTGGAGCCAGCTTTTGTCCTGAGGAGCACAGCAAATGACTCAAGATGACCCACAGAAAAGGTGGCCAGCCTCAAGCCAACCCTGACACAAAAAGTTTCCTGCAGCCCCTTGTGCTGCTTGGTTTGCCCCAGAATCACCCTGGAAATTATCTCAGGCCAGGGACTGCTTCCTCAGTGCCTTGGCATCTGATTTCTCCCACAGGCCCTTGTGGGAGAAATCAGATGAGAAAATAGAACTGAACCTGTGCAGCCCTGGCACCTCCTTGGTGCAGGGGAAAAGCCTCATCCCCAGCACACACAGCTTGTGAAGAGAGAGGCTGGCTTAAACACTTCCTTTATTCACTCCGCTTAGGAGATCTGTGCCAACGTGTGTTTTAACTTTATTAATATTGCAGTAATCCCATTAATTATTAACAGAAACGTGTGCATTAATTTTTAATATTATATGAATATTGATATTGCAGATATGCTATAGAATAATGGTGATATCCCACCACACTGGAGGAGTTTCCATGTTTATTGCCAGATTTTGGGTTAGCAAAGAGCCTTTGCAGGAAAGGGCACCACCACATATAACAAGCTGCTGCCTTAATTTGATTACATGCTTATTAGCAAAGGAGAAGGGAGGTGTTTGGGGTTTGAGGGTGCACAGCTGGCCGAGCCAGCACACACCTGTGAGCCTGGGGGGTGGCAGGGAAGGCTCTGCTGCTGAGCACCAGAAAGCCCAGCTGAAACTCAGCTTCATCTGCATCCTCCTGCCCACAATTCACCCCTGGCCAATTTTGCCACCAAAAAGAAAAAATGTTATGAGTCTTTGAGAGAGAAGATGATGCAAAAGTAAATTATTCTGGTTGTGTGGCAAGGGGAACTCAAACCTGAATTGGTCCTTACTGAAGAAAAAGTTCACCCTAACAAACCCTTGTATTAAAGACGCAAAATCCATGTTTTTTCTGGCCATTCTCCAGAAAGAAATTTGGCTGAAGGTTAACATGGTGTTTGAGAAGATAAAAGGGAATAATGCATGCCTCTACAGAGCACTTTTAAAGGTAAGGAAAGTGATTATTCTTGATATTATTTGTTTGTAGGGGAATGGGAAACATTAGTCTTGCTGTGACCCCAAAGCTCTAGTGTGTCTGAAGATCAAATAACATTCCTGGTCAAGAGGTACTTTGCTAATTTTCCTCATCAGCACAATCCACCAAACCTAGGGATGATACCAGTAAAAGTGTGACCCCAGACTGGGGTCCCTGCCAGTGCCTCCCCCTGCCACAGTAGCTCTGGGATTTGTTGTTTCTGCACAGATGGATATTCAAAAGAAACAGAAGGTGCTAAGAATCCCTTGATTTAAACAAGATGTCTCAGGAATTTGATCTTGACAATGTGTAACGTGTTTTCCAGAAGGAATTAGAAAATTGCAAGAAGAGAATAGACTGTGCAAATGCAAGAGGATTTTGATAACAGCAAAATCAATGTGCCTTTCTCTGTTACACAGATATGAAATGGCAAACCAGCAGGGGTACAGTCCTTAGACTAATCAATAATTCTGAGCACAGGAATGGAGATGAGTTTAATGCACATCAGCAAATTACCTGTGGTGTCTCAAGGAGAGTCGTGAGTGCAGGCAGACCCAGCCCAGAGCAGTAGGACACGTTACAGTGATTTGGCCAGGCAGGTTCCCCCACATGACACGTCTGCCTTGGAGGATGCTAACAGCCTTTGGGTCACCCGTCCTGCTCATCAGGGCTGGGAAAGGCGGGATGTGAAGGGGTGAGGCTGAGCAATCCTGGTGCACTGTAGGGAGGAGGATGGGTGGCAGCTTGTTTTGTGACAAGGGGCCCAATGCAGGGTGACAGCAAAGTGTGCAGGAGAGGAGGAAAGAGCAATATAACCACAGGGCACACCTGTAAACACCCCCCGGCAGGGGTTTCCCAAAAATCTGACTGTGAGCAGCTTAGTGGGGTGGAAAATGAAAGCATGCACAACATCCAAATGACAAGGTCTCCTGTGCAAAATCCAATTTACCTGGGAAACTCTGCATGCTAATTGTGTGCCAGGAGTGCCCAGAGCACCCCAGCCTGATGCTCCATTGTACCTGGCACCAGATATCAGCATGTTACAGGCACGTCCTGTCCCCGAAGTTTACAAATCCCACAGACCATACAAAGCAAGTGTCTGTGCTGCACTCAGTGTGTACCTGCATCACTCCAGCCTGGGATGTAGTGCTGTCCTTGCCCTGCACCCCAGCACAAGGTACAGGAAGGATGGGCTGTGGAGTTCTGCACTGCACTGCTTGGGCACTGTACCTCTTCCTGGGCTGAGAATTCCACCAGGTATCCCAAATTCTGGTGCTGTGCCTCTGCCACAGCATCGTAACACATGGGAAGGATTAAATCCGCTTTTAAGGGTAATGTGGCTTTGTAAATCCCAAGGCTGTAAGGCTGTGCAGAAGCAGACTGAAAATATGGCCTGGTTCCAGCCCAGCAAGCAGGGCAGGGCCTTCTTCATTTACTTTTTCTCTTGCACTTGTGAGTGCACTCGTGTCATTTCACACAGAGATTTGTGGCTCTTTCACCGCGAATAGGCAGATGTGGCTCTTGCTGCAAGGAGTTTGCAAACCAGCAAAGCTGATACTAATTCCAGGGGTTGCACGATTCACCCTTTATTTACTCCTCCAGGCTACATGGGAGCCCAGGCAGCAGAGCACGCCTCTAACCTCTTCCTTGGGACCTGCCAGAAGGGCTAGTTCAGGGAAAGGCACAGGTGAGGCAGCTGCCAACATTCTCACTCTTTCCAAAGATTTCAGCGCATCCTGTCAAATTAGTAGGTTTGACACTTTTTCCTCCCCAATTTCTTTTCTCACATGGATGAAACCTTGACAGAAAGGTCCCCCACTCCTTCAAATCCAACAGCAAAATTTCCAACTGTGAGGGTGTCATAATTCTAGTTCCCTCCCCACCCTTTCATTAAACTCTCCAAAGTCGCTAACAAACCTTTCACACCTTGCAACAGAGCCTTCAACTATTCAGATTTGATTTCCATCAGCACTTAGGCTCAGACAGATATTGCACAAACAGTAAGGAAGGCTGTCTTCCTGAGAGTTTGGGATCTATTGGGGAGGAAAGTCATCACCGAGCCCTCTGTCCCCATGGGCAGCTCTGTCCTGCAGAGCCCCATTCCTGCAGCCTCCCTCCTGGCCCTGCTGGGACGCACTTTGGGGATGCTCAGCCCAACATGTCCCTCCTTGCTTTCACACCACGGCTCCAGCTTTACCTCTGCCTTTGATGCCGCCGGTTCCTTGGCTCAGGTGCCCAAGTTCTGCCCCTGTAGTCACCGCAGCTTGGCCAAACATTCTGCCTCTTCACCCGCCTTCTCCGCACCCAGATGTCTCCTGGGGCTCTGCTGGGACTGGCTCCTGGGGCAGCTCGGCCCCGTGGACACCCAGAGCTGGCCACTGCAGCCCTGTGGCACCAGGAACAGTCCCCTTGCCCTTGGCACAGCACACCGAGGGACCTGCTGAGGTCCCTAATGAGAGAGGGAAAGGAAAGGAAAAGGAAAAAGCCCAGCTGATTTACTCGACTATCGAGCTACTCAACAGTTTCCTTTCCATCACCCTCCTGCAAGTGCTCAGTGACAGATGGGGACAGATTGAGTGGTTCGATGCAGTGAGGTAATATTCCACTAAATCATTCCTCTTTCTCTCACTGTCAGAAAGCACCCAGACTTCAGCCCTTCATCTGAATCTTCCTGTGTTTCCCTCTTTAATGACAAAGCCATTTTAGCTCTACCTCTGCTAAAATTTCTGAGAGAAGCAAGCACTGCTGTTTATATGCTATGATAAAATGGGTGTTGTAAAACAGTCAGCAAAAGGAAGGAGTGAATCACCCTGAGACAGAGAGGGTTCTGGTGCTGTTTACTGGCGTTTCTGATTCCTTTTTCTCGCCTGTGTGCTGAGGCTGAGCCCCAGACCCGGGTGCAGGGACCCTGGCCGGGCAGGCAGCAGGCTCCGGGCAGGTGTGCCGTGGGCAGGCACGCAGGCTCACACTGCACGTCTCACAGATGGAGGATCCATTTTTTCTCTGGATGATTTGTTTCAATGGTTAATCATCCTCACACAAACACAGGATTATTTTTTTTAATGACATACCGGTAAATAACACTCAGAAAATTTAGGATGGGCTTTTTCTCTACCGGGCAACCTCTTGATTTCTGCCTACTCTATGAATGCCATGATGACTGCCTAAAATTAGCTGTGACTTCACAGCTTCCCCGTGCCCTTGCAAGACTAGCTTTGAACTTGAAAGCCTCCTACACAAAGTGCTTTGTGCTATCAACCTGGTCATGGCAGACGTGAAAAATGTGGCACTGAAGACAGTGGCCTTCCGATAAATACATCCACAGTACAGCCATGCATGACTCGAGATCAAAGACAGAGTGCAAGTGCTGAGGTCATTAAACATGAATAGAAATACAGAAATGCAACAGCTCGCATGAAAGGCTGAGCTTGACTTTAAAGTTAAGTGATGAAAGCTCGTGTAGTCAGCGATTGTTCACCCGTGATAATGCTCTTGCCATCAGTGGTTTTGTGCATTACAGAGGTGAGTAACTAATCATTCTTGGGATACAGCATCGAGGTGCGGGGCAGTTAATGACTTGTACCCAGTGAAAATAGGCTCGGAGATGCTCAGCACCAGCAGCTCTAGGGAAAGTCAGAGTGCCACCACAGATGTCAAGTTGGAAAATCAGCTCCCGGTCACCAGTTCTACAACCGATGGATGAGTGAGGATTTACCCCAGACCAGGTCCTTCAGGAATGACATCGCATCAGAGGTCACCAGCATAAACGGAGGTTTGGGGTAAGATGTCCATAGGCACAGCCCCAACCCAGCACGACTCAGCACCAGCTTTAAGAGACTTTCTTCACTGCTGGTCTTTCTCGGATGGCTGCATTTCTTCAACATGTCATATATTTTTTAATATTCTGAAGCATAAGAACATCATAGCATGGGAAATGCTTCCTGGTTCCTATCACAATTGAGTTAATTATAGCCTGTGCAGTGTTTTGAGCAACTACAAAGGAAGCTGAGCTAAAAATGATGACTTTAGGAAACCTCTATTAGAAAACAGCCCCCCTGCCATGTTTCTAATAATTTTTTGATTTGCAGCATAACTATCTAATAAGGTTTCTGGGGTATTCTGATACTGTGCGGAATGATCCAATCTGCAGCCTAAGCTAATGAAGTGACACTTAGCATTGCACTCTGCCAATACGTGTCTGTTACTCTGTCTGGAGCCACTTCCCTCAGGGTGGTTTGTTGGCAATTCTGAGCAAGTGCAGGTGCCTCCAAAGAGCAAGGTGACTGTGCTTAACCATGTGGGGTGAGTGGCAGAGGTCCAGCCCAACTCCATGCATCCTTTTCTGGGAAGAGAGGGGAAAATGCCAGCTTTGCTCTCCTCTAAGCTCCGCACAATGTGTCCCAGGGCAGTCCCACAGCATATGGCAGAGCAGCCTTCTGGAGATGTAGCTGTACCACATCCAGGTAGAGCCTCAGGAAAGAACCGTTGCTGTCAGACTAAGCCAAATTCCTGCCCTTTTCCTCGAGGCTACTGGCTTCACACCATTTTGGGAGGCAGCCTTGCCTCCTCTGCGCAGACCTGGTATTGGAAAAGTAAACGATGACAGCTTGCGGGCTACGCACCCCTGCTCATCCCCCACCTCTAGCACGACCGCTGAATCAGACCTTTACCCAACAACATAATTTGGCTGAGGCCAAATATTTTAGCTCCTTTCCTAGCAAACTCTTTCCAAATCTAACAGCAGAGCTGCAAGCACCCCAGAGTAGCGCAGGCACTGAGTGCTGTAAATCGGAGATCATCTTCGCTGCTAACTGGGATTTCAGACCAGTGTCATTTTTCAAGCTGGCCTGACATTTAAGTCTGTACTAAAAACCTCCACGGACTTCAAGCTTTTGACTGGAAACGTTTGTAAGGAATGTGTTAAATACCTGGTGAGTGAGTGAAGATGCCAGCAGCAGTCAAGATTTTTCCAGAGCAGCTCTCAGCACAACTGCAGTGCCTCACCACAGATATGCAGAAGCAGCATGCTGTGACCTCTGAGCCAGACCGTGAGGAATCTCTGGGGGAGATGATATTGGTATTTCCTGTGGTACTCAGCACTTGCGGTGCCCAGAATATGGGAAACTATCTTGCAGCTGCCTGGAGGGGTAGAGAGAAGACTGAATGTACATTCTGGTCAAGCACAGGTCGATGGAAGAGCTGGGAGAGCCCCGGGGCTGTGCAGCCCAGAAACCTTCCCAGTACTTTGTGTTTTAGTCAGTGGGGATGGGGAGAGGGGTTCAAACCATCGGAGTTTTTGCAAGTGAGCCCAGGACTCGTAAAAGCAGCGACAGCTTCTCACAGGGGGGATAATTATTAATGCCCAGCAATCACTGAGCCTCAGCCCCTGGCATTTCTGAGTGAGACCAAAAGCACTCTGGTTTTTGCAGAATGGAGCATTTACAGCCACATCTCACAGCCCCAACAGCAGCCACCATGCATCCCTGTGCTCATTCCATTCTCCCCAACATGATTTCTTTTTGTTGTTGTGTTTTTTTGGTTTTTTTTTTAATCCAGAGCAGGTTTTCATCCTCCCTGACACCCGTTCTCTGATCTTGGTCAAACAACTTAATCTCTGTGACCCACTTTCCCCATCTGCAGACCAAAGGCTGCTAGGAGAACATGTTAATGCTGTGCTTTGGATGTGCTGGGTTTTTTTTTTTTTTTTGCAACTTTCTTGTATTTTCTCATATTTCAGAAGGAATAATTATCCTCTGGTGTTTCTCCAGCCCCTTTTGGTTTTCCCTACTTTCTTGGTGAGCTCTCAGCCAGCAAAGTGATGTTTGTTGGTGCGCTGGCACAGAGTACTCTTTCATTTTCTGCCATGTCCTTGATATTTAGTTTCACATCTTTTGGAATTAAGCCCTATTGTACAACACCCATTTAAACCCTGAATTAAAGCTACTGGAATTCCTTCTCTTTTTTACTACCAGAGCCAGGATCGTAATCTGACTGACATTACAAGTACCTAAAGTATAAAATTAACTTCAAACATTAACTTCAAACAGCACTGATTTTGCTCTCAGAGCGTATCAGAAGTACTGAGACAGCCCTGGAAGCCGTGTGCAAGCAAAAGGCATGCTATACAGGTAATTTTTTTTTCTCTCATTTTGGTATGCTTGTGCTGTAGCAAGGCTGGGCCTGGCTGCCACTGATGGGTGATAGCAAAGCACCTGTTATCTTCACCAGATAGGAACCAACTCACCCTTCTCGTGAGGGCATCACTGAGCTGGGGGATGCCTCTGCACAGAGGCTGGCATTCAATATAGCAGCACTGCTTGATAAACCAAGTCTAAATAAAACCATCAGGTCACCCAAAGGTGAGTTGTCATCCCCCGCATATACGGCTGAATCTACAACTTGTGCTCAATTTTTCTCGAAGTGAAAAATCTGGTTCTTGCAGCTTTTAAGGAGGTTTTAAAATAACTATTTTCCCATCTCCGTGGTTTAAATAGAATCATAACCATACTACTTATAGCCTGGAAGAGAGAGAGGATGCCAAAATATCAGACATTTTTAATAGAGTAAAGAGAAAGAAAATATTGGCTTGGTTACCAGCAGGATTAGGAAAAAGATGGCAAGATCTGAGTTACGGATCACAGTTCTAGGCCCCTACTATGCAGGCAGCTTCTGAGGGAAATATGAGATACGAGAAAAGTTCCAGAAGTTGGAACCCTGCAGAAAAGACTTAGAAGTAAATCAGGGGTGTAAAGGATACTTGGAACACAATTCCCAACACCAGCATCCATGCCTTGCCCCCCAGTCTTTGTGACACAGCTCTACCCCCTTACTCTCCAAGACTCACTAAGATATCATCTGATATTCCAGCTTGAAAATACAATTAGCACTGATAACCAGCTGCTGCTGTGATCTGAAGTATGTGACAGCTTTCCTTCTGTACCCAGGTGCATGTTCAAAATGCTTTAGAAATGATCATTAAGTCTGTCTTTTGCTTTAAAGATACCCCATCCATGGTCATATATCTTAGCCCAGTTCTGGCAGCATTGGTACTGCAACTGTACCAAAAACCTCAAATTGCAACCTTCTCCTTATGCACTGCAGGAAATGCCGCTTTTCTGGTGTTCAAATCTGAGTTGGGGATGGAAAACAAGACCTAAACCAAACCAGGAGCCCCACCTCATTTCATTCCCTGCCTCAATCTGAAGCCACCACCTTTGCCCTCTTCTGAGCTGCCATGTCCCTTTTGTGCTCCCTTCATAGTCACAGGACAACTATTTCTCAGGTGATGTCCACCAATTTTGGACTGCTCTCTACAGAAATACTCAGCAGAGGCAGGTTTCTTCCCGTAAACTGAGCTTATATCCCTGCCATTTTGTGTGAGACTTGCTCCAGCACACCTTTGTTAAATGTTACATGATCCATCAGAAGGGGAAGCACCTCAGGGACAGCTTCCTCTGAGACAGCTAAGAAGTTGTGCCAGGATCCTGCCATCAGGTTACTGGTTAAAACACTTTCAGAGAAGCTTTTGCAGAACAACAGAGCAGGTTAAAATGCCATGCTTGATAAATGTAAGCTTCCCATTTAGAATAGAGTTTATAAATGAGTATGGTATTGACCAAGCCACGGTGTTAAAAAACTGCTTTGCCAACTAAAATTAGCGATCCACAATTACACACTCTTTCCTGTCATTAACAGAAGAGCAGTTAGCTACAACAGAAATTTGGTTTCAGCAGACACAAAGAATTGTGCTATTTAAACCTGTTGCCCATCATGAATTTAAGTCTTCTTAAAAATAGCTTTAGTCACTTTTATTGGTATAAACACCTAAATTGAGATCTAACAGCAAATAAGGATTGTGCTTGTCCATAATAACCTTAGCTGTGAAATCTACTCAGACACAAGACATACAACCTTCCACATACACAAGTTATTTGTCAGCAAAGCAGAATGCTGCCATTCTGAAACAATTACATACAGTAAAGGTTTTCAATATTTTATTAAAGAAAACAGTCAAAATGTACAAGTATTACCCAGGTTTGTAGATAACTTCCTATAAAGGCAGTAAAATATGAATTTCAATCTAGGTTTTAAAAACTGCTATAGTTGCTTATTTTTAAAGTTGGTATTTTAAAATCACGTTTCACAAATAGTTCTGAAATATTACCAAATGAATAGTGCAACAAGAAAAATTGAAATTAGTTCTACACTGTTTGCATGTCAAGCAAAAGTTATAACTAACTGCTTCAAATACTCAAACCATTTGAGAATGAATGAACTCAACAGCTCCCACCAAAACTGACTTCTGACCACACTAGGAACGTCCTCTTCATGTTCTTCACTTAAAATCAAATAATAATAAAACAACACCTTTTGAGGTCATCAAAAATAACTTTAGTATAAAATTGTCTTGGCCCTTATCAAATATTACATGAGTAAAATTGTTAAGCCTTTATCAAAACAGACAGGAATAGGGAAACAAAAAAAAATGTCATGGCCTTAATCCGTATCTGTTGGAATCATGTTTAGAAACGTTAGAAGCAAGACCAGAAACTCGGAGCCCTGTTTTGTTTTTAAAAACCACACAATCACAAAGAAAAAAAACCAGCTTCTTACTGCCTAAGGTTTGGGGGTGTTCTGCTCAAGTACCTGTTCCCATAGACAGCAACCTGTTATGTTCTGAAGAGAGCATACGCAAAATATAGAAAAATAAATAAAATAGCTTCTTACAGCCTAAGGTTTGGGTGCTGGGTGGTGGTTTAGTCCCCCACAGGTCAGACTCTCTTGAGATCATATGCAGAAACATGGAAATTTATATCCATCTTTCTTTTTTAGAAAGAGAAAAGCCCCCCTACATCCCAAAGCTCTTGAGATCGCAAAGGATGGTGCCCTGGGTGCTCTGGATGCTTTGGCAGCATGGGAAGTGGGCTCGGAGACAGACCCTGAGCTCCTTGTTGAAGATGAAGCAGAGGATCGGGTTGACCCCTGCCTGGGCAAACGTCATCCAGACGGAGGTGGTCAGGTACACCTGGGGGATGGAGCTGGCCTTAATGAAGACCCGCAGGTAGCAGGCCACAATGTAGGGGGACCAGAGCAGCAGGAAGAGCAAGGTGATCATGTAGAACATCTTGCAGAGCCTTTTCTCCATCTTAAACTCCTCGAGCACCAGCAGCCTCTTGATCTGGCTGTGGGTGGCCTGCCTTATGCCCACGAGGGTGGGCGGCGTGGGCCCCCTGCCAAAGCCAGCCGTCCAGTTCGCAGCCGCTTGGCCGGTGGCTCCCGGCCCGTGGAAGGTCCAGTTCTGGCTGATGGCCGGGACCAGCTGGGCCGGCTTCATCTTGCGGTGGCCGTGGATGAAGAAGAGCAGCTTGATGTAGACCAGGTGGGTGGCGGCGATGACGGCCGCCAGCATGAGCATGAAGCCCAGCGTGTCGTTGGCCTTGACATAGCGGTGCTCGAAGATGCACTGTTCCTCCTCCCGGATGAACTTGTAGGTGCCCACGTCAAAGACGGGGGGAAAGGCCATGGCCATGGAGAGGGTCCACACCATGCACACCACAGCCAGGCAGGTCCAGCCCGTCATGCGCTTGGCGTAGAAGCGGTGGTGGGCGATGGCCATGTAGCGTGTGACCCCCACGCAGAAGAGCAGGAAGGCGGCGTGGAAGCAGAAGAGCACGGCCAGGAAGGCCAGCACCTTGCAGCTGAGGGGCCCGTGGGGCCAGGCGGCCCCGCTGCGCACCGACAGCATGACGAAGGGGAAGCAGGCGAGCGAGCGGAGCCCGTCGGCCAGGCAGAGGTCCAGCAGCAGGTAGTAGGGCGCGCGGTGCAGGTGCCGGTCCTTGAGGATGAGCCAGGCGAAGAGCACGTTGCCGGCCAGGCTGACGCAGAGGATCAGCCCCAGCGTGGCGAGCTTCAGCCCGGAGGCGCTCAGCAGGCCGCCGGCGCTGGGCAGGTGCGGGCTGCTGCTGCTCCCCAGCTCGCTGCTGTTCGCCATCGGGTCCTTCCTCCTCCTCCTCCTCCTCCTCTCCTCCTCCTCCTCCGCGCGGGCAGGGCCGGGGGCTCAGCGCCGGGGGCTCAGCGCCGCGGCAGCGCGCCGGGGCC
>VYZT01048213.1:286425-324559 GCA_013400735.1 Pomatostomus ruficeps
AGCGGCGCGGAGCGGCGCGGAGGTCCCGCTGCCGCAGCGGGGATGGGGATGGGAGCGGGGCTGGGCTGGGCTGGGCGGAGCGGAGCTGTCCGCAGCCGGACTCCCGGCCCCCGCCCTTCTCCCGCCGGGGCGAGTGCCGGGTGGGGCTCGGGGGCGGCCGCGGGGTGCGGTGCGGCGCGGCGGGTGCGGTGTCCGGCCACAGCGACAGTCCCGGGGATCCCCTGCCTTCCCCTCCGGAGGCGCGGGGGAGGGTGATGCCGTTCACAGCTGATGGAGACGCCGTATCTGGGCGTAATTCGGGTGTGTATGTGCCCATATACACACGTATTGGTACCCATGGCATGTGTATTGGTCTGGTACAGCCACACATTAGCGATACACCCGTGTCACGGGCACCACTGTGCTTCTGCGAGATTTGACCGTACTAAATGGTCATTTAACTTCCTGCTCGCAAGCGAGGCAAGTCCAGCAGCACCTGTTGCAGTGCAGCATCCGGGTGTGCTGTCCCTTGCTGGGCAGGGAGGTTTGCAGGGGAAGAAGGCTTGCAGCAAGCTTGCAGGGCGTGTTTCAGTGTGAACATCAAGGGAAAGGTGCCTCTGCAAGTCAGGAGCCTGATATTTGGGGTCCTAGTGGAACCTGTCATTTGGGGTCTGGCTAGGGTTCCTAAGAAGGTCCAACAGGATGCCCTCCATGTTTCTGTGTTGTTCAGGGGCTTACCAGCTCCCCGGCTTAGTTACACAGGGCCCATGGAGGGCTGGGCAGGTTTTGTGAGCTGGATAAACCACTTTTGACCCGGCTAGAACAGAGCATCTGCTGATGCACCTGTGCTGTTGGTGCAGGTTTATAATGGGCAGTTTAATGTAGGGCGGTGAGACGCAGATCCTTGTCCTCTCTTTCCCACTTTGCCATCCTTGTCTATGTAGGGCAAGGCCTCTCTGTGTGCCTTGTAAGGCACGCACCAACGCACAGCCCTGGGCTCACTGGAGATGCTAATGCAATTATCGTACTATTACTGAGTTTCCTTCATGGCCTCTTGTGAAGGACACGTCTGAAATCCTTTTTGAGCATTCTATTAAAAGCCATCAGTAAATTCAGCGTTATTCCAGAAACTGTAGCAATTAAATCATCTGTATCAGCCCCAAAAGCAAAGGTTGGTGGAGCATCTTTCAGGCAGATCTTTCTGGCTGGTTTCAGAACGTCTCTCTGTATGTAGCAGGGACCAGGCTCTGACCCTGATTGTGCCACCAGACGTCCAGAGTAGCCTTGCTGAACTCCTGGCATTTTAACAGTGGTGAACCAAAGCCAGACTTTGGCCCGAAGATGTGTCGAGGGCAATCTGTATCACACAGGACTTCATTTGCCCCTGGATCTGGTTTGTGCCTGTTGTTTGTTGCAGTGTTAGGAGACGGAAGAAATCCCGAGAGAGGGGAAAAAAAAAATAGGTGGTAGATAATTGAGGCTGCTTTTTGCTTCCTACCAGTGCATCTGAGCTGTTTTCAGTTGTTAGGTTTCTCATTTGCACCGAAGTTTTACTGTGACAGAGAATTGCCCACGGGTTGTTCAGTGCTTTGTGCAATTTTCCAGGCGTTTCTCACATTCCTGCAGTGACTCGAGTGCCGGGTGTCCCTTCGGCAGCCGTGGCACCTCTGTCGGGAGCGGTGTGTTTGTGGCGGAGCCGGGGTACCATGTGTGTCGCTGGCCCCGGTGCAGCGCAGGACAGGCTCCGCCGCGGCAGGCTGCCAGCAGCCAAAGGGCTCTGCCAAACACGAGAGCGAGGATCGGCTGTCCTTGGGGGCACGTGGCTTTTCAGAGGAGCAGAGGAGACCTTAAGGCCCGTGTTAGTTCTGTGATCTCTGCCATCAAGCGAACAAAAGGGAATAGCGCACCTGCTTCCCTCCTCCGCTCCTGCGGGAAGGGTTTCTCCTCTCCCTGAACGCTCGCCAGCGCAGCTGAGCTGGCTCAGGAGCTGCCGTAATTCACTGCTATCTTGCCAGGCCAGCAGCAAATTGCTAGCTCATCTTTCTTCCACCTGTAGCGAGAAGAGAGCCGGCAGGGAATGGTGTTCCATCCATTTTCCCAGGGCTGCTTCCCTGATGAGGCTGTTATATAGTGCTACAGGAGGTGTGAGCCTAGCATTTGGCTGACTGAGAGATGTGACACTAAAGGGACTGCCAGAAGGAATGGAGAAAATAGGGGGCAGGTGGGGGGTTAACAGTCTTTATATGAGCGGGCTCCTCGCCTCCCAGAGGGGCTGACCTTGCATTAGACCCACCAGGATAACTCTGCCTGTTATTTACACCCTGCCAGGAGAAGAGCCCTCCCTGCCCCACCTGGGTGACCCCACGCAGGCAAGCCAGCACCTCAGGCTGCTTCATATCTTGTTTGCATCAGACCCATCCACTTCAAACCAGTTCCTCGCCCAGACTCAGTCTCAGTGTGGACATTAGGGCAGTGTTAGGTTTACAGCTTTTAACTGAAAAATAGAAATAGGGTGTTCTGTAACCCCTTTGCTGTTGCAGAGGTGCTGAAGGAGCTTTTCCCACCTGCAGGAACTGTGGTGCCTGGGGATGTGTCAACCACTGAGAGTGAAAAGGAGCAGCAGGGACTGCCCCCATTTCCATGTGGCAAAGCCTCGGTGCTGCTTGGCTCTGCCAGGTGTCCAGCCCCCAGCCGAGCAGGAACACCTCTGTGCATGGCTGTACCCCTGAACACTGAAACACAGAGCCCCTGCCTCCAGTGCCCTGGCAGGGGCTGGAAACACCGTGTGTCCATTGATTTGGGCACAGCCGGACAAAAGCCAGACCCATCACAGCAGCCCCGGGGAACAGGTAATTCCCACAGATTGTTATGAGGGTGTTAAGCTATTTTCCTTTCTCCCTTCAATCACTCTCACAAAACGAGTTTAATGAAGAGCTATTCTCTGCTTACAAAATGGTGCTGCACAAGCTAGATGGATTCCTCTGACCTTTCAGTGTGCTTTACTTGAATTGGCTGCCTCTTCATGTTCTCCTCTCACTGCCTTGAGCGGGAAAGACAGCTGAAATAGGGGCTCTTACAGCAAATACTGTGGCATATTGCCTTCTTTCTATCAGTCACTGGTGTGCTTCCCAAATCCTTAGCTATTTATTATTCGTGGTTTTATTTGTGTTCCCGTGGCTGGGAGCGCTGCATAACGTTTCTGGAAAGAGAAGTGTCCTGTACCCCTGTAATACTGCAGTAGAAATCAGCGTTGTCCCTGGTGTGATGTAAGGGAAGGAGCAGGAAATGTCTGGACATGCCTGAAGGACAATCCCAGAGCTCCACCATGGCTGACACACCACAGGGAGGCAGGACAGGTGAAAGCAGTCAGCCATAGCAATTTTGCTGTCACAGATAATTCAGGCAAGGAAAAGTTTTCAGGCTTCGCAATCAAGGAGATGGAAAGGTCAGTCTGGAGCAAAAAAAAGATAACAGAGGCTTGAGTTGGATCTGGCACGAAAAGATTAAAGGTCCTCCTTCCCAGCTTCCTGTAATTCCCAGAAAGCTCTCTGGATGACACTCATTATTTGTGTTATCTTTGCACCTAGTGGAGTGAGTCAGGGACCAGGGTGCTACACAAGCAAAACAAAAAGCTTTCCTTTTGCCAAGGAAACTTAAAATCCAACGGTGCAAAGGGAGAGAGAGCTGATATGAACCCTAGAGAAGGGGGAGAATGAGCAAACCACGAGGTTGCAGCCTAGGGAATGGCATTGGTGTAACGGTGGCTATCAGTCATCCCTGGAAGGGGAGGAGAGAGTGCCAGGAGCTAATGAGGCAGGTTTGTGGGTGTTTACAAGGATCATGATCATACTTTGTGGCAATGACAGAACAGAAGATGACACATTAAGGTAATGTTTGGGCACTGGGTAATGTGAAAACAGCGTGAGAAGATTAAAATCTGCAAAATTTACAGTACTACCCAAAATAACTGCTCTGCATGGGAGCCGTGCTTGCCCTCTGTAACCAGGGCACAGCCATGGTCCTTGCCAGTGAACTGAAGACAGATTTAAACCAATGCTGGAAAACCTCCACCCTGCCTCTTGCTTGCAGAGGATGCAGATGTTGGGTTGGGGATGGGGCAGTGGGCACGGGCCAGCAGAGCCCAGATCTGAGCTCAGCAAAACGCTAATGAAGGATTTTGGATGCGGTTTTGTTCACACAATTATTAGCACAGTAGCTCAAAATGTGCAGATGACACCGGAGTGGATGGGACTGTTAATGTCACTGCTGAGTCCTGATTTCCTGCATGGCAGCCGAGGGCTGCAGGCGAACAGTCACAGGGCTGCCTGTCTGTGACAGAGGGGTATCTGACAGCTAGCGATCACATTTCTCAAGGGCTTATTCCTGGCTGTTTAATACTTCATATGCTCTCTTGGGGAGGGAGGAGGGAAGAACGGAGGAGTATATTTGGCACAGCAGGGAAGTGGACTCGGGTCTTTTCCATCCCTTAGTGCTGTGCTGTTGCAGGGGGAGAGAAAGCCTCCTTCCACAGCAGCACTAATCCTCCTCCACAGCGAGATGAACGTTTTGAACTTGAACAACTCCTCTCATTTTTCCCCCATGTGATTGTGAGTCAGGCTGAGCTTCTCTATTCTTCTCCATAATTGAGTAGGAGATTATTTTGACTGGAAATAACCAGACACAGGTATCATGGCTGTGAAAGCCTCCATGCATGCCACTTGCTAAAAGTTCTGTAGCCCTCTGCAAAGGGACCTGGTCTTTAAAGACTGCTCAATGGAGAGGGAGGAAAAGCAGAGGGGAAGAATAGCTCCTTCCTGTTCACTTCTATCACTGTCTCTGCTAAACTTAACCTGCTGAATTGTTGGTGACACGCTGCTCTTCAGAAGAAGCTCCTTTGTGAAAGACCTCCCCTGTGACACGGGGAATAGCTGCTGTGAGACAGGAAATATCCCTGACATGATGGCTTTCTACAGGAGCTCGTAGCTGCTATCCAGTCCCACAGACATGCCGAGAAAGTTACGAGAAGCCCTTCCTTTAAAAATCTCCCCAGGCACAGATTTTCCTGCCCTTCTCTTCCTGTATTCACAGTTGTCTTTCATGGGATGCAGGCCAGCTGCCTGGGTTGCGTTCCCACCCCTGTGTCCTAGAGGCAGTGAGTGATGGAGGAGTGCAGGACAAGCGAGGCAGATGCAATGTGAGGCTGTGTCAGGGCACGTGGCAGGGGATGCTGCCAGATGCCGGTTCTGGCTCCTGGTGGGTGCCAGGGAGGCGGCTGCAGCCTCGTGGCAGGGCTGGGTTTTAGCTACACACACTCCTACCAGCAAAGCCAGACACTAAGGAGCATTTCACAAGATCAGGCTTTCTCCAGTTTATACATAAGTGGGATTGCTGCAGGCTATTGAACCAGCCTGCTGCAGACCAGCCAAACCCAGAAGTTTTATCTGTGCTGTAGCAAACTCAAGCCACTGCTGTTCTGCTTGTGCATCTAATGTCTCAGCTGCTTGCTGAGGAGCTAATGAGCTTTTGGGGATCCATGGGTGCTATAAACTCCTTAGGCCAGGGATAAGCAGCTTATTGCCTTTAGGAGCACTGCCAGCCCTTGGCTCCGCTGCTGCGGTGCTTCTCAGGCCCCAGGTTCTTCGTTAGCAGGAAGGGCTGTAAAGTCTTGAAATAAGCGTGTTCCTAATTACATGTGTGTGCTGCAGCCATCTCCACAGGCTGAGGTAAAACCAGGCCGTGGGACAAGCAGGTGACAACAGGCTTTACACACTGCTGTCACCTCTCCCTGCGTGAGGGACTTCAGCCCTCACACAGCACATTCCCTGCACTGAGGCTGTGCTGTCTCATCTGTGCAGGATGAATCCACCACCCTCATCACGGCGAAATGGCCTTTGGCACCCAACAGGAAATTCACCGTGGACAGCGTGGGCAGCTTCAGAACAAAAGGTGGCTGTGCTGGTCATGAGCCAACTTATTTCCATTGCTATCCTCTCTTTGCTTTTAGACAGACCTGCTGTGAACGCCTGTCTAGAAAATTCACTGGGTAAAAAAATAATGGAGGTAATGCACGACTGGAAGTTCACTTGCAAAGCTTCTGTGAAGGCAAGTTTTTATTTCCTTCATATGGATTCAGCCCTTGCTGTTCTCCACTCGTTGTCTGCAGTGTCTATCATCAAAAGCAATCCCATTGCAACTGGCCAACAGGCTGAGGTTGCTACTCCTAATAAATGCTAAAGAGAGCCTTCAAATCAAATCTGCTTGGCTAGTCTAAGCATCTCAATCCTTATTGTGTATTTTACTTTTTTCCTCCCGTTTTACTCAGGTATAAATTAGCCAAACTGCTCTCGTTCAAGGCATAACTAGGAGCAGAAATTGATCTGTAACTCTGAAATTTTTATTCAGTTGCTCTGGCTGGAGCAGTTTTGGAATTAATCTAGTCATCAGGGAGAGTTATTTGAGGTGCTGGAAGTACCTTCTGATACCATCTTTTGAGTAGATAAAATCTGAAATATGATTTTGTTGCTGTTCTGTTGTCCTTATATGTTACCTTTCCTGCTGGTTTACATTGTGCACAGCTGAGATGAAGCCAGAGCTACTCCCTTACTTTGGCACCCTGTGCAAATGGATATCCTCTCCGTGCCTATGGCCCCTTCCCCCCACAGCTGGTGGAAACGAAAGGTTGAGCAATGTAAAAACCTTCGGTGTGACTAAAACTGTGAGATTTAACTGTACCGGAGAGTCCATGAATGTTAAATTCATAGTTGAACGGGTGTTGTGTGCTGAGGTAACACCCCTGCTGGGCTGTTGGAGTGGGATGATGATCTGGCAGCGTGTTCCCGTGACCAGCGGTTCCCAGGGCAGCTCAAGGCTCTCCACTGCCGCTGGAGCAGCACAGACAGCTCGGTGCCATGCCTGGAATTCAAATCCAGCCATCATCAGATTCATGCTCACGGGCTGAAAGTCACTAACTGACCTTTCTGTATTTAAATCACTTCTTGAACAAAGGCGTTCTCTTCTCACTTAACTTTGAACCATAGGAATAGCACGTTAAAAGGTTTTGCAGTTTTAAAGTGTTGGTGGGTCTCAACCAACTTTGTGGGCTAAGTAACGTGTGAGAAACATTTTTCACCAGACTACCCTACCAACTGAGCTTTTAAGGCAGAATGATGAAAAGAAAATATTCTTTTAATAGTGCTTTCTCTCTGGTAAAAGGTCTTGCTAACTTGTTGAAGCAGAGCTTGGAATAACAGATGAAAACTGTCAGAAAAGCTGTGATGTACTTTGGAGCTGAGTGAAAATTGTGACCAAAATTTGAGTCTGCCCAAACCCTGAGTTATATGCCAAAACGCCCCAGGATTCCTTGGATCATCATGCAAGTTGTTAAGGCTAAGAGCTTATTTGTTTGGGGTTGGGTTTATTCTTAGGAATTCGTTTTGTGCAAAGGGTTTTTCTTTGGAAGGGCTCAGTCATTTCATTTTTTATTTCTTTGGCCTTTTGCCCTTGCATTTTATCTGACAAAGTCCACTTCAGTGATGCAGGACTGATGAGGAAAAACCTCCCAGAGCTGTGTTAAACCTGAAGTTTGCATACCTGAGAGAAGCAGGGTCTGGGCTTTTGGGAATATCCAGCAGGATTCCACATTTTTTGAGACCTTGAAAAAATTTTGGGGGGTTAAATAACAACAAAGCTGAGGGGGAAAAAAAGAACACTGGTTGTATGCATAGCACAAAAGCCTTGTAGAAAGCCTCTGGATGCCACTGGCATGCCAACTGATTACCTTTGCAATAAGGACACGATGACTGGGGGGATCACGAAGAGCTGCATGAATTCTATCCGTGCAATGTGTGAGCTCAGCCTGGGAAACAAACCTCATCTGCCAAGTTCTGTAGGGCCATTTCCAGCTTTTCTCCTCGAAGGAGAGGCTCTGCTACCAATGAATAAAGTGGGACTTTTGACACTGATTTCAAAGGAAGCTAAATCGAGCTCCATGAAAAGGGAGCACTAGCACGCGACGCTGCTCTTCGCTTTTTCTTATTAATGTGACTAATTAAATGTTTGTATTTTTTAAGCACTAACTGTTTTTTTGATGGTCGTTTAGAGACTTTGAGAAAGTCAATAATTTTGATGAAATAGGACTGTAGACTCCAGAACAAAGTCCACATGGAATCCGTGATGTTGCTAGGATACAGCTATTAGTATTTTCAGTGGCTGGGTTATTTTTTGGTGTGGTTTTTTTTTTTAATAGAGTTGGCCTAACCTTTCTTACAAACAGTAGAAGGATATGTGACTGCCTGATCCTATTTACATGATGCTCCCTCAGTTTACCTTAATGAAGCCAAACTTGACCCTTTAATTTCAGCCACTTTTATGTGTGAAGAAGAAACACAAAGAGCAATTTTGACCCAAATCTTGTTGGGTTTTTTTTAATGGATGTGCAGAATTTTCTCCCTGTGGGTGTTCCACTGCTGAAGTCAGTCTCCCTCTAGTGGTTTATGTCCAGAGGGGGCCTTTGCTTTGCTGGCTTGGACAGGTACCAAATGTGATGGTGTGAGGCAGAAAGTGGAATGACCCCATGAGCTGGACCATAGAGCAGTGAGCTCGTATAAAAATATTATGTCCTGTAATTTTTATGTTGGAATGTACTTATTTTTTACAATATCCATAGTAGGGGGGTTTCTATCCCAGACTCACTCTGCAGTCCAGGCTAACATGGTTTGTGCAGTGTGTAGGATGTGACTCTTGCACCTTGTTTCCTTCAGCTGTACACTGGGAAGCCTGTAAAAAGAAAGATCAGTATTTAAGCTCATGTTCCACATCAAAGCCAATGCCAGATGTGGTGCCAATAACATTATAACACAGAATAGCATCGAGGATGGTGCTATTTTGGGATCCTCATGTTTGGGGAAGCAATATCTAAGTGAAACACTCTGCAGATATTACTGGAAAACCAGGAAAAGCAAGATGTTTGGAGTTTGTTTTCAACATTTAACTTAACTTTGAGGTCTGTCAGGTTTCTTGCATTTATGCTCCTGACCTCACCTTTGCTGGGCATCTCTTTAGCACCTAGGAGAGTCCCCAGGCTTTCCAAGTGTGGGCAACAAGGAAGGATGAAAGCAGGAGCCCAGTACCCAAAGCTAAGTAAGAAATTCCAGTCTCCTAATACCTGATGCATGGATTGGATGCTGAGTTCAGCTCCCCAGAGATGGCTAGGTAAAGAATAAAGCTCTAATCTAAAGCATGATGAAGTCAATCCATGCCCTTATTTAACTGTAAAGGGTTTTGGATGAGACTCAGCCTTCCTTCACAAGTGGTGGTAACCAGAGAGAGCTGTGATTCTGGAATGCATCAAGGATCCTGGAATGACTGATGTCTTTCCAGCTTGTACACTAACTGAGGTAGGTACTGCCTTCTTCATGCTCAAATCTGGCAGAATTCCATCCTGCATTTGCTTTTCATATCCCAAAAGAGTTACTGGACCAATTTTTCCTTTATTAACTGTAATTAGAAAGCCTGGAGAAATCGAGAATCACCTGCCTCAGACGTTAGCACGCTCTCGTTCCACTTTCACAGGAGGTCATGAGATGCCATCGCCTTCCCATGAAGCATTTGTCAGAATGTTCAGTTATGTAACAACTTTAAGGGTAAGGTTTTAGTTTTGTTTGCCTTTTACTTAATGCTCAGCTTCTATTGGGCAATCAGGAATCTTGGTCCCTTGGGAGATGTTAAACCGCCTTCCTTTGGATGCTGCTCCACAAAATCTGCACAGTGGTTTCCATGAGAGTGACTTTGGAGCCAATTTTGTATTTCATTTTTGTTTTCACTCTTCAGGATCAAGTTTCTACACAGAGTCCTGGCCAAAGCTGACTTGATTTTAGTTTATAACTTGAGCAAGAACTATGCCGTTTATTTTTGGTTATATTAAAAAAAAAAAGCATTTACTCCTAGGATGTGGACAAAGTTCCTGTACTTTTTAACAGCTCCACAGCTAAAAAAGCAGAGGTACAAATTTAGTATGCGCATGTCCTTTCTGAGATTTGTTCTGCCATCAGTCACCAACAGTAAGTTAATAGGATTCCTGTGTTTACAAGGACACTGACGAGATGCCCACCACCGCATGAACTGGCTTTAGTTTATGTCATTTTATAGATACTTTTTTTAGATTTTCAAAATGCGTCTGTAGGAGCTCTTTTAGCAAGGGAGGAAAGGATCTGGTTGAACTGCACCTCTTTTTGGACTGGTGAATGGTTACGTCAGTTATAGAAGCTGAGGAAGGGTTCCTCTGCATGTTTGGCTTGGGCAGGTTCCTGTATTTGAAGGAAGACTTCTCTGGGAGCTTGCAGGCACCAGCTGCTTGGGGAGCCTCTCCTGTGGAGCAGGTACTGTGTGGAAAACCTTCTGTCCCAGGCAGGACTGGACACAAGCCTGCCAGAAAAACAGGGGCAGTGAGCCAGGTTGTTTTTAAGAAACAAAGTTATGCAATATCATTTAGTTCTGACATGTTCCCAATATGCAGCAAATGAAGAACTCACTAAATACAGTATATCTCTGGCCATATCATTTGAATAAAACTTGTTTCCATGACAACCTCTGCTTAACAGCTTGGCTGATATGAAATCATTCCTAGATGAGGGAGCTTTTGCCAAAAGCATTGGGATTCAACACTTTAATATCATGTTTTAGGGTTTAAAAAACATTTATTTAAGCCTCTGGAAGCAAATATCAACGAAAATCCCTTCATCCTCACCTCTGCTTCGGCTCTTGGTTGATCAGTTTATCTTCCTGGGAACCTCTCAGAAGCAGCTCCTGTGTTACTTAATATGCTTCTGAAGTCCCAGGCAGTGTTTCAAGAGCAAGTGATCGTGACACCAGCGTTTGGTAGAGAAATTACATTTCATGGCTGTTGGCTCAGGCTGCGAGGCAGCAGCGGCAGCAGCTGGGCACAGCAGCCGAGGCTTGTGCTCCAGCCATCCCTCAAGTCCAGGAAGGTTTATGTTCCAACCAGCTCTGCCTCGGAGTGAAAACGAGGATCTCCAGCTGGAGAGAGGTCTAGCTAAGGTTTCACACCATTCATTTTGTGTCAGGAGCCCTGAACAAACCCAGGTTATCCCTTGGATGTTTTTTAGGGTGCGGTACCTGTCGCCTCAGACAGCTGTGGAACAATTCCAGGGTGGAATTGCACTGTGACTGCTCATATGGTGCCTGTTCCCCTCCTCCCTTCCAGGTGCTCCACTGCATTAGAATATAGCTAAAATAAGCCTAATGCTTCCCTAATATTTCTCATGTACGCAGGCATTGCAGTTGCCACAGTGATGGTGCACAACTGTCAGCAGGGGAAAGGAAGGTCCTGATGGTTTTATGAGGCATTCTGCCCCCTCAAAACACCATTGTATTGCAGCAGGGGGATTTCCTGCACTAGCTGGGAGCAGGGACTACAGCAAAATCTGCTGGAACAGGCAAATAATGTTTCAAGCACGTGTAATGTACCCATTGCTGTCAAGATTTTGGGATCAGCAAGGATTATAAGGGTAGGGATTTAAATCTCAAATAAAACCATGGAAAGAGTATGAAGTATTCATTGTTTCTTCTGGCTATAATGTGCCTTCTTCAGCTTTAATTCACCTCAGCATGGGGCAACTTGGGCCTTTGTGTGGCAAAAAGGTTCAGGTGGCTGAAACTGGGTGCAGACAAGAAGTGCTAGGAGCACATAATATAGGGCTGAGCAGTATTCCCCACTCCAGTTTGTTGGGCTTTTTCCTCCCCAGTTGTTACCTGGGAAAATTTCAGCTGTTAACCATTGGAAATGAGCTGAGCTAATCTACCAGCTGACTCCTGCTCTCCACCCCACAGTCCTGCTTTGCAAGGCCTTAGCAGAAAATCAGCAGTTTACCTGGAGAACTCTGCAAGGGAAAGGAAGATGTCGCTGGGAGGAGGTGTGAGGAGTGGAGCCAGAAGCCCCTTCTGCGGTGGTGAGCTTTAAGCAACTCATCTCTGCACCATCTTGCAGCACAGGGCTGCACCGTGACACGGTTTGTTTCTGCTAAAGCTGCTTGAGAAGGTACAAGAGCACAGGAGGCATCACCAGGGTTTCCTTAAAAAGAAACCTTCCAAATATATAGCAAACACCAATAAAACACATTTTTAATTCAAGCCCTATAAATACTTCTCTGAAAGCGGTAATAACTTCCTGGGATTTTTAATCTCTGAAATGATTTCACTCAAGGTGTGCTGGCAGCGTGAGGTAGCTGAGCAGAATCAGGATGCTGTGCTCGTGATCATTTTTCCTTGCGAGATTCATCTCAGGAGGCGCTTTTTTTTTCCTCTGTGTCACGACTTCTTAGAAATCTCTGTAGGCAAAGGATGCGTTAATTTGATGCATCCTGTGATTGCCCTTCCTCCACAACCAAATTAATTTACTGTTAGTTGAGATTCCCACAACGTTCCTTGTGCCACTGTGAAGCCTGGTATTTACCGATGTAAATAAGGAATAAACGGAGGTTTTACATATCTCATTTGGAATAATGATACAGGCTGTGCCTCCTGGCTCTCCCTCCGTGTCTCAGAGGTGTGGGGGTTTTATTTCTATAGCGTTCCTTGCAGCCCAGGTTGTTTATAACAGAATGATTTGTTTTCAGCATGAGCTGTAATGTTTTAACTGATGAGTAGCTCCCTCATAATGGAATCTGGAGGTTTTCACTGAAGCGTGTGGTTCCATCAGAGGCAGGTGCTGGATTCAAAGTTAGTTCTTGTAATACACTCTAGTGGGCTTGGCCTTATTTCCAGAGTGATGCTGCTGCACATCCAAAATTTAATGCTGTGTTGGCAACCTCAGCAGAGGACACCAAAAATGTGTTGGGCGTGGAGAGTGTCACTGGCAGTCACAGAGGCAAGATGTGGCCCTTTAAGGTCATGAGAAATTAGCACTCTCCTCCTCTCCTCCTGTCTTCTCCAGCTCTTCTGAGAAAATCTGTGCCTAGATACAACCATTTATTGTAGGGTTTTTTTCAGGATTAACATTTTTGGTGGGCTCATCATTAAAATAGAGAGAAAACGCTCAGAGTGGGCATACCAATGAATTTTTAGATTCCAAGCTCTCCCAAATGGTCATTATCTTGCCTTCTATTTAAAGAGGGATAAATTAAATTGCAAGAGATGGTGCAACTGGTTTTGCAGATCTTATTTAATTTGAACTAGCAGTTTGCATTTTCCATCTGTACAACATAATCATTAACTTTTTGTGTTTCTTCATTGTCACTGTGCAGCCTGCTTTTTACAGGTGAACTCTGCCCTTTCTTGCTGTTAGATTTTTATTTCTTTAAAGGAGTGTGTCTTTATTGATTTTTCTTTTAGGATGAAGTATATATAAAATTATTCATCCCACTAAATGTGCTTGCAATGAAATCTATGTGATTCATGGTCTTTGATCCTGCTATCACTTACGTGGGTGTTTAACTTTACTACTGTGCACAGTCCCAGCGGGGAGAATCTTAATTTAAAAAGTCCTATTCTAAAAATAACATGAGGGTTTTTGCACATGTCCATGTTGGATTGTGAGGAACGTCTCCCTGTAAAACCAGGCATGTAAATTAAATGGGCTGTAGAGAAGATGGGATGACAGAGAGATTATTATCCCCCAAGTCTGGAAAGGTTCGATGTTGCACTGTCTCCATCCATGGTCAGTCTGCACAGTAGCCATCCCTTCACTGTGTGAATGTAGAAAATGTTTTGTCTTTAAACGTGGGTTTTTAGGAGGATTTGTTGTTTTGGTCAGCATTGCCAAGCCAAACTGAGCACAAAGGTTATTTTTGCTCAGTAAGGCACCCCAGGGACATGCTGGGTCTGCGGTGTGACCTGTGGATGTGCAGGAAGGGACTGCCAGCAGCATGTGGGAACGTGCAGGGGTTTTGTGTTCTAAAAGTTGGAGTTCTAGAGAGATTTAGTGTTTTGGTCAGCAGTGCCAAGCCAAACTGAGCACGGAGGTTTTTCTGCTCAGTAAGGCAGCCCCAGAGACCGTCGGGTGTGCGGTGTGAGCTGTGTACGTGCAGGGAAGGGGCTGCCAGCAGCACCACGGTGCGGGGTGGGGGCATTGGGTACCCCGTGTGCCCAGCGCCTCGTGGCCGTGGGTTGTGGTGAAGGTCCAGGGAAGCGATCAGCGATTCCCTTCAGCTGTGCCCTGCGGGAGGGGCAGTGACGGGATGGAGCGAGCGCCTGTGCCCCTTTGGGGAGCCACCCATGCTCTCCAATGGTCCCTTGGCCATGTCCATCTGTCACCACCCTGCCCCTTGCCTGTCTGTCTGTCCTTCCCGTCGCATCTTGCCCCCGTCTCTCTGTCCTTCCTTTGCCCCTTGTCTAAGTCGGAGTCCCTCTCACCCCCTCCCTCGTCCCTCCTCGCAGCGTCCCTTGTCCCCTCCCCGCGCCCCGTCCCGCCCCTCGCCCCCCCGCCCGCCCGGGCTGATGGCGCTCAGCCCCCCCGGGCGGGACGCGCCGGGGCTGCCGCTGCACTCGCCATGGACCTTCTGGCTGGACAGGTGAGTGCGGCCGGGGGGCGCCGGGAGCCGGGGAAACCCCCGGATCCGTCTGGGGAGGGATGCGCATCTCCGGGATGATCGGGTCGCTCGTCCAACAGATGGGACCCGGGAAGTTAATCCTGGGCTGTGCAGGGGAAACGCGCGGGTGCGAGGGACTGTCCCGGTGCCTGTCCCCAGCGAGGGGGTCGGGAGCGGGTCCGCGTAGTGGAACTGGTTTGGAAACGCTTTCGGTTTTGTGATTGAACGGACTTGCATTGATCCAGGCACCGTCGGTGCGGGTTTGAGCTCTAAATTTGGAGATGATGCTCTTCAGCCCCGGCAATAGGAGGGTAAAGGTTGGGCTTCTCTGCTGTGGTTTGTGCATCCCTGCTGCCCCAGACGGACCCGGTCCCACCGACCCTGACATGCCCGATCCTACAACTCTTTATGTAATATCAGGTTTGGCTCTCGTAGGTGATCAGTTCTTAAAATCCAAAGTGACGTTTTGAAGGATTAGCTAAAATTTACTAATTATGTGCAGGTTAATATTACGTTTCGTGTGCTTGAAGTGTGAGCCTCTAATGCCGTGGGAAGGCTGCCAAGGGAGCTCACCCCTGCGGTGCACAGTGAGGCATAGGGAAAAAGTGACAAAGTCAAAACTGGAAAAGAAAGTTTCTAACCAGCATTTGATGTTTTCCTAGCATGTATTTTCTAGCATCTTGCTTTTTTTATCTACAGCTTCCTTTTCACAATTTTTTGGTGTATTTCTCCTCTCTCCGCTCTCCAGAAGGAAAGTTTATCAGCCTTTCTGCCACTGAACATACTGCCCCATGCTACTGATAAAATTCCTCTCTTTAGTTATTTTTCTGGTAACTTTTCAACTCACGACAGAGAAATAACAAGGAACTGCTGAAAGGTCACAAATATTCTCAGGTCCTGCAAATCAAATCTAATAAATAAACCCACCAATTATTTCTGATTAATCCTTTTGCAGTCATGACGCAGTTATGGTCAGGTTCAGGATGCCAGTTGTATTTTTGTGTCTTTGTTTTTAAAAAGTATCATTTGAACTGGTGTTTAATCAAGTCACCAACCAGGCCTGTTTGTTTACACAAGCCATGTGGAGATAAGCATTTCTATTTTTTATAATCAGTGTCAGCAGTTAAAATCCATTTCGAGTTCCTGAGTCCTATAATTTTATTTTCTTAAGTCTTGGTTCCACAGTGTTTTAGACTCCTAAAATTCAGTTATGCTATAGATTTTTTTTTTTCAGATCACATGTAAATGCACTTAACTAGTATTGTTGTTTCTTAACTTATAAATCCAAGCGTGTATATATATATATAAAAAAATGTGGGACCATTTATACACAAAACTGTGTGTTTTGTTTATGGAATAATGACAGGGAACAAGAATGACAGCAAACAAGACATATTTTATACGCTCAAAAATCATTTTAGGCATTAAAAAGCCCACAAGAGATGGAACCGTGATCTTAATTTACTGCTGTCTGTGGAGGTTCATGTCTCTCTGCAGAGCACCAGAGGTGGCTGGGACATTTATTGGTACATCTACAGAGATTTGCTGGAAGTTTAGGCTCGTATCGGATGGACTTTCCGTAGCAGATAACTGAGGGAGCTTTTTTAACCTCCTTCAGTAGCACCTCGTGTGGAGCAGTGGCTTTTCCCCAGGAGCTGGTATTGATTTTTGACCGCTGCTACATTTTACCCTGTACTTGCAGAGAAACGCAGGAAGAAGTGACGCTTAAAGATAAATAGATGTTGAGATGGATATGTAGTTATCTCTTTCTATTAAATTACTGTGAGAGAGATCCATGACATACAATTTTAAGATCTCTAAAACGTATCTTTTCATTAAGTCACGCTGTTAAAATAAATATCCATCAGCTAAGTGGTACCTTCTGCAGCAACTAGTGATGTGCTACCCTTGGGGTTCACGGCCTTGCTTTTATCATAGCAGCACATCTCCTGCTTTAGAAGTAAAAGCCTTTGTTTTATCTACATCAGCACTTGTTTCTGTGAATGCCTTGGCACAGGCTGGCATCCTGCGGCCAGGTCCTGGTTCGTTGCCATCATCCCACACGTGTCCCGGGGCATCTGCATTTCCCATTAGTGCGAAGCCTTTCTTGGTATCTGTGTCTGAAATAGCAACCATCTGATAGTGCACTCTGCTATCTTACCCCGTGAATGCCTTAGGAAAATGAGCACGATGAAAGCTTTGGGAGAATATTATTCACCAGTTTGACAAATAAGATCCTATCTGTGATCTTCAAATGCTGCAGGTCAGCCGTTTCAAAGGAGGCGCAGAGAAGCTGGCAGGTGTTTTCCTCTTAAGACAAATGAGGTTTCCTTTTTAACTGTTAAAATGTTCCAAGGTCATGTGCTAAAAGTTTGGAGAACAGGAGTTTAGATCTGCTGTCTATTTTGTTCATTCTACAGATTTCCAAGTTCACACCCACATGTCTCACTGGCAGGATCTTTCCCTGCAGTGATGGTGGGGAGCAGGGGGGGATTTCAGCAGGGCTTGCAGGGGCTTTTGGTGCCACCTTGGGCAGCTGATCCATGCTTGTGGCTCTTTACACTTGTGTTTATCTTGATAAGACTCTGGTTCTGCTTGTAGTGGCTTCTGGCTCTGAAATGAAAGGTGGTTTTCTTAGATTTTGCTACATTGTGTAGCCTTTCGGGTATTCTTTACAACAAAGTGTCAATATGCATCACTGAGTATAAGAAAATAAATATGATTATTACTAATCTGGTCACTATATTGTGTAGCACATTTAACAGGGGACTGTACAAAAGGAAAGGCCAAGTGACATGACCATCAAGTACTGGGATGTCCTGGATAACAAGCCATGTTATGCACTTGAATCCATCCCTTAATGGAATTTGGGGTTGTGGATTAGGGTGTGGTATTTGTGTAAATACAAAGCTCTGAAGATGATTACACTTTTTGATGTGCATGATGCCAATATCTTACTTTGTAAACCTTGCAAATCCCAGCTGTCAGTTAGCCTGGGTGACACAACGCCATCTCATTGTGGTTTAACCCCAGGCAAAACCCAAACACCACATGGGCACTTGCTCACTCCCCCAGCAGTGGGATTGGGAAGAGAATCAGAAGGGTAAAAGCTGGAAAAGTCGTGGGCTGCGATAATGACAGTTTAATAGGGAAAGCAAAAGCTGCACACGCAGGCAAAGCAAAACAAGGAATTAATTCACTGCTTCCCATGGGCAGGCAGGTGTTCAGCCACCTCCAGGAGAGCAGGGCTCCATCCCGCATGACTTGGGGAGACAAACACCATCACTCCAAACATCCCTCCTTCCTCCTTCTTCCCCCTCTTTATATACTGAGCACAGTGTGAGATGGTCTGGAATGTCCCTGGGGTCAGCTGGGGTCAGCTGTCCTGGCTGTGTCTCCTCCCAGTCTCCCATCACTTTGCAGGATCATGGCCTGCTTGCCCTGTTTTCTCATCTGACTTCGAACAATGCCCTTTAGATAATCTTAATTCTCTTGCAAGAATAGTTTAACTCTTCACTATCTCTGTGAGGGGAAATATGTGCTTATAAACACTGTCAAATAAGAGGTGTTATTTGTCTACTCCAGGAAAGACAAAATATTCTTACATAAGGTGTTATCCTTATGTGCTGATTTTTCTCTCTGTATGTTATAGATGAGTTCTATATAAAGCTTGGTAGATACATTTTGATAACTAAATCATTTTAATAATGTGTTAATCTTCCTAACTGAACACATCGGATATTTCAAACTAAACTTAATAATTTCCCTTCTTCCCTATAGCAAAATTTATTTATCTAGGATCATCTATTTCATCTATTACAGCTTATGAGTAGGTGGCTTACAATGAAAAATGATGGTGAATATTATAAGAATGTTCAATCCAGTAAGTGCATTTTGACAGGCTTTGATGGCTTGAAATCAGTCTTTGTATTCAGAATGGATTACGAGATTTATTTAGTTGCCACAGCATGTTTTTGACTTTACGCTTTGTAAGTAAATATTTTGCTTATTTATACCAAAAGCAGTTGTGGCTAAGCACTTACAGGGGTGTTTTCATAACTGCTTGGCAGCTTTTAAAGCTCCCGCTAAAGCTGTGATGAGATTCCCACTGGGAAACAAAGGCCAGTGTGAGCACATATGAAACAACTTCTATACTTAATTCTTTGCAGAAAAACAGAAAAGCTACAGTTCAGCATCAGAAATTAACATAAGCACAACCACCTGGAGGTTTATTCATGGATAAAACAATGGAATTTATCTTTGTATCCTTTGTTCTTTATTCGTGCTGGAATAATGGAGGAGTAGCGAAGCAAACTGGCATTAAGGATTCATTTTGTGTAGATTTTTCCTGTTTCCACGTTCCTGTGTGATTCACCATGAGATGCTGTACAGTGGGTCTGGCCTGATTAGGCAACTCAATTAGTCCTGATACTGCACTGAATTTTCTCCTATAAAAGTTCTGAAGATGCAGTGGCACCACAGGGCATGAAACAGGCAGACCAGGAGTACCACTGAATATTTTATGTGCAGGGTCTCCATGGGAAACCCAGATGCACAACTGCAGGTGAAGTAGTGACAGAACAACAATTTCCACCCCCAGAGGAGCTGTCGGTGCCAGGCTGGTGCCTTGATCCAGGTCCTTCCTCCTACTGAGCTCACACAGATTGGCAGGGCCTGCTGAGATCTTGGAAATGAATTGTTCACCACAGCAATAACTGACATGTCAGCAGGGCATGTTGGGTTAATTTATTGTTCATGGCAGTAAAATTATCTGAACGGGAAGAATCCTGTAATGGCTTCACTTCGAGGGTCAATATTTGCAGGGTTTTGTTTTGTAGTACCACATGTATTGAGGCTTTTAGTAAAGTACACAACTGTCTTACTACTCCTACCTTATAGTGCAAGTTTTTGCTGGAGAGTTACAGAAATAGGAATTTCTACAGATTCTTTCACTTGAAAATCATCTGTCATTTCTGCTAACTTAATTTAAACTGTATACTCAACCAAAAAAAAAAATTATTTCCCAGTTTCATGGGTTTCAAGGCACAAAATCCATCAGTGGTCATCTGTGTGGATCTCTTGAGTTTCTGGGTGACTATCACAGAAACACTACAGTTCAGATTTGTCAGCTGTCTGAAATTTTTTATAGGAAATTCAAGGTTTTTTCCTTCTGTCTGTCTGATTAAAATACTGTCTCTGCCTTATACTCATGCATTAAACCAAATTTGTGCAGGTGTAAATTCTGGAGCAAATGGTCCTGAACTTTTAAATTGATGCATCATAATTTCCTCAATTACAGTTTTTTCAATAGGGTTTTGTTTTGTATGATTGATTGTGTTTTAGATGAAAACATCTGGGTGTTCATGCTCATATCCATAAATGACTGAGTGAAAGGCTGAAATAACACTGTAATCTGGTGGGCCTGGAGCACTTACCAGGCAGGTTACTAGGAATAAATGGTCACTCACCATCACTTTTAAAACAGGTAATTTGCTGGTTGGTTGGTGCTTTCTGCCAGCTGATCACAGTTTCTCTGGAAAATGTTATTTGCAACTATCAAAATGAACCATTTCATAACCTCAGAGTGGAATATTCTGTCTACCTGTCTTAGCTGCTCTTTTAAATGGCATTAAATCTGCCAAATGGCTACCGTGATGATCCAGGTAACCTTTGAAGGCCATGGCTGGAGAATACATTTTAACCTTTTATTTGAGTACTTACTATGGAAGCAACTCAGTGGCAGTATCAGCACGAGGATATCGAGTGATGATGATTATATATGTTGTACAACATATGGAATGCCAGGTGCCTTGGGGACTGTGAAGCCACCAGTGGCAGAAATAGTGCAGAAGAGAAGTAATTTCTTGGGCAGTGGGATGAGATAACAAGAGGCAAAATTTATCTCAGGCTTTGCCTGTTTGTCCATGTTCTATCCTACATGGAACAAGTGCTGGTTGGGTCAGCAAGGGAAAAACAAGGGGTAGTTTGTTGTGAATCCACTACTCTCTACGGACAAATAGTTAAATCACTTGTTCAGTTTTAAAGTCTGTTTTGTTCAGTTTTAAAGTCTGTTTTAACTTATTAGTTTTTTTATGTGCTTTCAAAAGCAATCTGACTGGCTCTGTTTCTGTTAAATAATGCTAATTTCTCTTTTTGCTCTTTAATGCTGAGCTTAAAGTGTAAGTAAAAAAATGCCCAAACACACACACAAGAAACGCCAGACCCCCAAACTTTACTATGATAATTCCTTTTATCACATTGGTAATAGATTTTTTTGTTGATGGTTTCAAGTTAACAGTTTTTTCATGGGAGTTCTCATAGTTCATGAGCCACTGGACTACAAGCTGTGCCACAGCAATTTCTTGTTGGTTTTTTTGTTTGTTTCCTGCCAGTTCCACCATTGAAATGTGCTCTTAGGTCTGGTAGTTAACAGGCAAATAGTAAAGCAGATGTTAGTTCGCCTGTTTTCTACTGAGAAAGTTGGGAGGTATTTTTCTGCTGGTTTTGTATGTATTTTTAAAGCAGCTTATTTTAATAGGAGCCTTGAAAAAAACCTTAGAGCTATTATTAGACTTTTGAAGATGTGATGCTGTTTCAGTAGTTTTGCATATTAAATTTCTTCCCTTACATGGATATCTGGGGTTTGCCCAGAGCTTCAATTATATCTGTAACAACTGAGAGTAACTTCAGTGTTTCCCTGGACACATTTCATGCTGATCAGATGTATCAGGGAGGGATGCTGAGATCTGGTTTACTTTTATCCTTTCTTCAGCTGGTACCCAAGCAACAGCTGCGTTTTCTTCTGTTTCCTTAAACCTGCTCTCTTGCTTCTGTTTCCAGATTTAGTAATTTTACACATTTTTGTTTCCTCTTCTGAGACACAATGGGAGGTTGCTTTTGTCTTTGATCTTCATTTTTCTTTAGAAATCCTACTTCAGCTTCTGAAGGGGAAAAAAATGTTTCTAGTTCTAAGAAATTGAATGTGCCTTAGCAATTTTGACCTCATTCCCCCAAAACTGTGCCTGTGGGATTGTGTGCTGGGAATTTTAAGGTGGGTGTTGCGATGCACTATTAGCGCAGTGACAGGAACACAGGGATGTCTGGGGGTGTGGATGCACTGTCCCATGTCTCACGCACTGAAGAGTCAGGAAAAGGATTATAAATAGACCCATTTAGGTTGGAAAAGACCTTTCAGATGATGGGATGCAGCTGGTGCTGTGTGTGCCTAAAGAATTGCAGAATATCCTGAGTTGGAAGGGATGCATGAGGATCATCAAGTCCAACTCCTGGCTCTGCACAGGACCATCCCAAGGGTCATGCCCTGTGCTTGAAGGCCTTGTCCAAGCACTCCTGGAGCTCTGGCAGCCTTGGGGCTGTGATCATTCTCTGGTGAGCCTGGGCAGTGCCCAACCACCCTCTGGGGGAAGAACCTTTTCCTGATTCCCAGCCTAAACCTGCCCTGGCACAGCTCCAGCGATTCCCTTAGGTCCTGTCACTGGTCACCACAGAGACCAGTGCCGGCCCTCCTCTTCCCCTCATGAGGGACTTGCAGACTGCAATGAGGTCTCCCCTCAGTCTCCTCCAGGCTGAACAGACCAAGTGACCTCAACCACTCCTCTTACAGCTTCCCCTGAAGGCCCCTGAGGGAGGGAAGCAGCTCGGGTGGGAGCTGGTGGTGGTCAGTATGGGGTGAGCTGCAGCAGCTGAACGCTGCCCGGTGTGCCAGGGTGTCTGGCAGCGAGACCAGCCCAAGGATCTCTTGGCTTTACGGGACATGCTGGTGGTAGACGCAGCTCGAAGGCATCAGTGCCGGCGGTGCAAGAACTGCCCGGAGTCACGGAGGTTCTCTGCGTGCCTTGGGTGACACGGTGGGGCAGTGGCCCTGTGGGACTCGTGCTTCTCCTCAGGTGTACGAGTCCATCCACCGCGGGTAGCGAGGAGCTCGGGACGGCTGTGGCCGACCTGGTGAGGGCGGTGCGGGGCTGAGGGAAGGTCCCGCCGTGCCCGAACCGGCCATGCCCTCACCCGGCTGTGTCCTCACCTCGGCCGTTCCCGCATCCAGCCGTGCTCAAAACCCGGCCCTGCCAGAACCCGGCCATTCCCGCACCCCGGCTATTCCCGCACCCGGCCCTGCCAGAACCCGGCCCTGCCAGAACCCGGCCATTCCCGCACCCTGGCCATTCCCGCACCCTGGCTATGCCCGCACCCGGCCCTGCCAGAACCCGGCCATTCCCGCACCCCGGCCATTCCCGCACCCGGCCCTGCCAGAACCCGGCCATTCCCGCACCCGGCCCTGCCAGCACCCGGCCCTGCCAGAACCCGGCCATTCCTGCACCCCGGCCATTCCCGCACCCGTCCCTGCCAGAACCCGGCCATTCCGGCACCCCGGCCATTCCGGCACCCCGGCCATTCCCGCACCCGGCCCTGCCAGAACCCGGCCATTCCCGCACCCCGGCCATTCCCGGACCCGCCATTCCCGCCGCTGTGCGCCTGCGCCACCTAGCGGGCCGCGCTGAGGGCCCGGCGAGATGTGAACGACTCAAACTGTGCGGATGAGTTTCCTTTTCAAAGTGTGAAGCACCGCGAGAGCCTTAAAACGCTAAAAACGGGGGCTGAGGCGTATTAAGTGCAATTGAAAATAATTCCCGGGTCCCCTTCACGTAGTCCTCTTCTGGTAGCCCCTCACCTGTGAACAGCAGGGCGCTGAGGGTGTGTGGTAGCACTGTCAGCAGCGCTGTGCTGCGTGGCTAAAACTCCTAGTCCTTCTGTTTAATTTTACAAATTACCTGGCAAATATTAATTTATTCGCGAGTATAAAAGAACTTTAACTCCTATCTTTAAATGATTCGTGATAATTTGGAGTCGGACTTCCCCTCTGACACGTGAACATTTCAACTTCACGCTCATGCGATTCACATTCCCTCTCCATCTCCCTTCTGCCCCTCCTTGATAAAATAAATATTTTAATTAAGCTGTGCTTTGTTTTCAAGGTCGCTTCCTGGTACAACAGCGGCTGAATGTGCATTAAATTTGAAGAAGATTTATACAGTACAAACAGTGCAGGTAAGGCGTCTGGCTCTGCTACAGGAGCTGCCACATGTTATTAATGTAACTTCACACCTGAAGTTTCGTTTTTCCTCCTCGGATGGGTCACACCTGTGGCTTTGCTTACCTGAGGTGTGAAACGTGAGTGTTACCCGTGTTGTGTGTTTGTATTACTGAGTCAGTGTTTGAATTTCATTTGGCTTTCCGGACAGGGAAAGGAGGAGGCATATTGGCTTGGGCATGCTGGATTCTTAAACCATCCTGAGTTTCCGCTAGTATTATATTTGGTGTATTTCAAATATTTTTCCAGCCTTTTCTCCTTTTTTTTTTTTAAATACAGAAATTAATTACGCAAAGACTAAAAATTGCAGCATGTGGGTTGTTTTTTTTCCTCTTATGGGGTTTCTCTCCTTGAGCATGTATCTAAAAAAAGATTCTAGCAAACTGAATTAAAGTACTCTTAAATTGTGTGATACTTGCAGCAGTGAGAAATTCTACATGTCTGTGTCATCTGCCATTGCCTAGTAGTGTGCATCTCTTGCAAGTAAAATTGTATTTCTGTTTTAATACCACAGTTAGCATGAAGTGTAGGAAATTGGTAGTAGTCTCACCTTAGTGCTAAGCTGACTAGTTCTCTGAATCTCTGAAATTTTAAGGTAATGCCAGACCCTTCTCTTTGAGAAGCACAGCTGTGGCAATCTACTGAAGTTTTAAATGAGGCTTTCTCATTAAGGTCTGCACAACTTGTTACGTTGCATGAGATTTCTAAACCCAAAACCTTCCGAACTATGTCCCTAGTGCAGGATAAAAAAAGCTCTCAAATATTTCCACAGCCATCTACCAGTGTACCTCTGCTCCTTATTCTGCAAGTAGCTTTGGGGTTTGGGCACACAACCAGTTAAAAGTAAGATCAAAATTGAAATGGGTGTTTCATACCACGTTTTTATATTTTTAGTAGTCTTTCATTTCTTCTTGTGGCTGGATAAAGGTAATGGCTGTTAGGCAGAGTTGCCAAGGGCCACAAAATTTTATCACATAATGTGGCAATCCTTGTTTCTAAAGTTGTGCTAGTGATTAAGTATTAGATAATACTTAATGTATTAGATAATACTTAAATATTATGTCTAGATAATACTTAATGAGTTGCACTAATGATTAATATTACATCACCACGTGTTGGTGCAACTTAATGCTTTGAAAAGCTTTTCTTATTCCCAGCTGTTGGATAAATAGAGAAGAGATTGGGATCTTTTCAGTCATCCCTCCCTGTTGCTCACTACTGCTTTTGGGTGCCTTTTTATCCACCCCAAACCTGCATGACAGCTTCTGCTTTTACCAGCAGAAACGCTGGGAAGTAATCAAATGATTCCTGGTAACCTGGTTTTTCTAATTTCTCCCCCATTCCTATGTTAACACATGAATCTCGGGTTTTTTGCATCTGGTGGAAACCTTTCACTCAGACAAACTAGTTGGGTTGCTGGTTAGACATTTAGTTCCCCAGAATTATAGTTTGTGGTGTTTTTGTAACTCAGGATAATCATAATGAAGCTTAGGCTAGTCTTAAGTGAAGCAAGGTGGATATCTGACATAGATATATCTTTTTAATATGCTGAGGAAGTTTTATGTACTGGCTTGTTCTGACATACTCAGTGTAACTCTGGTGTTGATATTTTCCCTCTGTATTCGAAAGGATAATCTGCGTTTCGACTGCTTCCCTTTTTCCCACCTTCACTAATGCAGGATTGGCATCTAAAAAAAATAAAAGTAAAAGTGAACTTGTAAAAATTTCTTCTCAAAGCATTTTATTATAACATAGAAAGTGCCAGTTCTCCAGGAGAAGGATGTGTAATTGGTTCAGAGAAAATTAGCAAGGAAATAGATTTGCATGAAACACTCTCTTGTGTTAATGCAATTAATATTTTTCCTTTCCAAGGATTTCTGGAGTGTCTACAACAACATTTCTCCCGTAACAAACTTGCCTCTGAGATGCAGCTACCATTTAATGCGGGGAGAAAGGCGCCCGCTTTGGTACGTGCGTGGTCATCAGACATTTCTGGGAATGGGCAGTGGAATAACCTGAAGGGGTGAAAGGTGTGGGCCAGGAGTGCCTTGTTTCTGTTGGCTGCAAACACCTGAACTTCAGAGACTTAGGAAAGAAATACCCCGAGGTTCCTGTTCAGTTGAAAAGTGACTTGTACCAAAGAGTCTTTATTAAAAACACAGACTCTGATTTCATTGTCCACCTCTGGATGTAAATGTACGAAAACAGATCATGGAGTAGAAACGAAGAAGTTAGAATATGACCCTGAATTTCAATTCAGGAATACACAGAATAAGTTACTTCTAATTTGAATTTTTTTAGCTTGCGCATTATTTTCTTTCCACTGAAGCTGGTGAAATACTGACACAAACAATTGATGGTCCTTCACTCTTTTTCACCTGTGCAAAAGTACAGGTGAAGTACATGCTTCTATGCCTATACATGCACCTTGGATTAAAAGTCATTTAAGACATTATAAGGTGATTCATTGCAGCAAATTCCTACTTGATTGTGGGGTAGTAATGGAATAAAGTATAAATAATTGACGTTTTCCTCTCAGAAATCACACTTTGCATCCCTTCTTCCTGTTGCAGTTCTCAGAGAACCTCAGCACTTTCTGAGGAGTTTTGATCTTTTTGGCATCATTTGCATAGATTGTGATTGCATTTGGGTTCTTTAACTTGATCACAGTTGTCTCACTTTGTGGTGACTTACTTCAGGAGATTTCTGTCCTAATCTACTGGAAATGTAAATTTTCTAAAGTGAAATGCATCTGAAGCTCTGTTACTTTTCTGAAAATACTGTGACTGGTCAGGACAGCTAAAATGGGTTTGAAAAAACATTGGTGTCTCTATAAATCACCTGGGCCATCGTGTGCAGGCCTTCATATCTTTGTAAGGATGAATGAGAGCATTTCAGGGTTTGGTTTTTTGGTTTTGTTTTTCCTATTTTTAGTTTTCATTTGGTAAGTGACTATTAGAGGTGTAAAACGCAAAGATCATTTCTGAAAATTAAACACTTATTTTAAGCCTGTCAAAATAATTTCATATTTTAGGAAAGGGATTGCAAAAGATTGATCTCATCATCAGTAATTTGCTAACTTTTCAATAATTGCTGCCAAGAAGCTTTTCTCAGATTACCCTTACAAGTATACTGGCCAATTTCAGCATTTTATATTTTTTTGCTTTTAGAAAGAAAGACAGATCCTGAAGTAAGAGTTGAGGATGCAGATTTCTGAAGATGTGCTCCCAAAGTTTCCCCTTCTTTTCCCCATCATCTGCCAGGATTGGTGGGAGACCATTGATCCTGAGGAATCTCTATAGGTGCCATACTGGGTTTAGATATTCCAAAGATTAATTTTTAGGTTATTCCTTTAATTTTGCCTTTACAGATTTTTCACAGGAAACTAGAAGCCTCAATTTAAAGACTTAGAAAAAGAATTGTGACAGAATAAATTTGAGAAGCCAACAGGTTAGTGCATCGTGCCTTTGTCATTACAGGGCACTTCAGTGGTTACGTCTGCCCTGACCCTGGGCAGCCCCAGTCTTTTTTTAATAAGGGCAATTAATTTCTAGCTGTCACAAAACTGAAATGAAGTGTGCTCATGGTCTTTTATTAAACTGAATAAACGGAAGAGTAATAAGCTGCTTCTGTGAAAATATGCCAGAGGTTTTCCAAAATTGAAGGTTACCATAGTAAAATGTAAAATTGTTTTGTGGCTTGTTCCCATACAGCGTGCAGCCACTTCAAAGATGCTCTGTAGTCAGGGAAAATGTACGTATTTTCCAACACACAAAACTTAGGAAAGGGATTAGGTGTTGAGACATACACTTCATATGAACAATGAAAGAATTATCTCTGATGTCAGAAGTCAGAGTCATGCTCCCTGGAGTTAGTAATTGCATTTCAGATGGGATTTTTCTGGGGAAATTAAACCACAAACATAGGGCTATCTAGATGTGGATTTGAATGTTTATTTTCACTGATCTATTTCCCATAACAGGGAGGAAGAAAGCAATGCCAAAGGAGGTACGTGGAAAATGAAGGTCCCTAAAGAAAGCACGGTATGTTATATTGACTCTTTACTCAGACCTTGTTTAGTAAGGGAGTTTCTTTAAACTCTGTTTGATAGAGCTGTTGTAAAGCTTTTTACTTCTTACATCACCCAACACAACAACCAAACACTACTTTAACTTCCATAACCTTTTAAAGACAATGAGCAGAAGTTTCTTTTTCAATAATTCCATATCTCTTGCTTTAGATAACATTTGGCAATGTATTATAAAACAAATGAAAGCTGCAGTGTTTCAGTTTGGAAACATGGTCATTTATTAATCACCTTTGTTCTCAAGACTGCTTATAGACATACAAATTAAAATAGAAAGACCTTTTCCTGATAATCTATGCTAAATTACATATTTTTTTCATTTAAAAGTGTGAAAGATGAAGTCTATTCAGGCATATCCTTGAGCTCTAATGAAATAACTTTTTCTCTTTGCCTCTCTAATCAAATGCATGTGAGCAGCTTCCGTGAACTGCCACAGAAAGGAGATTTGACCTCTTCACACATGGTGTTTATGTGTGTAAGTGTGCTCTGGATCAGGCCTTTAAACAGAAAAAGTGAAATGTCAGAAAAATGTGACAGCCTTGCAGAAGGCATTAAATGCTGAAAGATGGTACTCAAAATTTCAGCCAAAAGTTAATTGATTTTTGCCTGTGGGCTTTTTCCTTGTATGTGAGTTGCAGCTTTCCTCCCCTGCAGTCCCAAGTGGTCACAAAAGACTGAAATTGAAATTGTCTTTTTCCTCTTATAATCCAAGGTGTGAAGATTGTCAGAAGTGACAAGTGGTTTGGAGAGCCTGAATTACTGGGCAGTGAGTTTAGGGACCCCAGAGGCCTTGTTTTTCAGAGGCTGAATGACAGCCCCTTTTTGATATGAAGGTACTTTTGATCTCTCAAACTAAGCACCACATGGCCTCAGTCAGTTCTGAAAGCTTTGCTTAAAGGTGAACTTCAGTCAGCTTTCAGTGCCTTGTAAGTAGCATAAATAACACCTTTATGCCTGTTTCTCATTTTTTTGGCTTCGTTCTTCATCACATGTGGGCACAGCATCTCCTTGGCTAAGAGGAACCATCTTGTACAGACCTAACAATTAATTATATAACACAGCATGCACTTACAATAAATACCCTTTTTTGTCTAGACAACCTCAGAAAGAGAAGACACTCAAAACTGAGCTAGCAAACCTAACTTTTTAATTAAAAAATAATAATGTGAATGTAACTTTCTTCTGCCTCCTTAGGCTGCAGTTTGGAAAGAGCTACTGCTGGCAACTATTGGAGAGCAGTTTACAGATTGTTGTGCAGCAGGTAATGATCGAGCCATTTCTCCATCATTTCTTTTCACCATATTTGCTTCTCTTCTAAGCATGAATATCTAAGCAAAGTGGCTGTTACAGTGATAGTGAATATCCTGTTAGGAATTGTCTTTCACTGGCTATAATTCCATAAAAAGGAATGGTATTTCTCAAGTTTACAGAGCAGTTCGGTTTCAAATACCGTCTCTCACACTCTTTGTACACTGATAGGGCTGTCTTGCGGTCACTTTAGGTAAATACATGATATTCTGCTGTCCACAGGTGGTTCTTCCCCTTGGCCATGTGCTTTTGACACCACCTTTGTGTATTGTTAGTGACCCCTTCCTTGGGATGCACAGAGCAGCTGTGCCATGGAGCTCACAGCTGGAGCAGCCACTGCTCCCGCCTGTGGCACAGCCTTTGAGCTCTCCACAAAGCTGCATCCTGAGAACTTCACACCAAAAAGGGCTTCTTCAGCGTAGCACTGAGTTACCAGCACCGGCAGCAGCCTGACTGGGGCTTTATTGATTTCATTGATTTTGTTTTCTTTTTTTTTTCTGTTGCTGCCTTGACAAAAAGTAAAGGAAAAAGAGAGCAAAGTCTGGAAAAGTTGGTGTCTGATCTCCACCACGTACTGTTCCTGGGGTTTTAGTTGTTTCACCCTCATCTCCCATTTCTGCTTGGAGACATCACTGTAGGTAAATTATCTTTAGGAGTTCATATGGCTGACCTTACTGGAGGGAGTCTTGTGATTCCCTTCTAATCAAGGATAAGAGTGCTAATAGCAAAGATGAATAATCCTATGGCACTTCATAAAAACCACCATGAGGTAATATTTCCAATAGCTTCTAAAAACAGCATTTCTTTCTGGTAACTACTTTGTCTGGTTTGAACATTGGTATTTTCCTCACTGGAGATCGCTCTTTTTTTCACATCTTCATTTTTTTTCCAGCTTTTGGGCACTGTTTCATAATACATAAGTAGCAAATTAGACGTGTCTCACTTTTAAAGTATTCCTTAATGGTTCTTCCCCTTCTGTGCAGATGATGAAGTAATAGGGGTTAGTGTCAGTGTTCGTGACCGTGAAGATGTTGTGCAAGTCTGGAACATGAATTCGTCTTCAGCAAGTGAAGCAAAAGTTTTAGAAAAGATTCACAAACTTCTCCCACACACGTCTTTTAAAGCAGTCTTTTATAAATGTAAGTATTTTGTACTGTTAATTTCCACCTTCCTTAGAAAAACAAGATGCTGGTGGGGTATTTCTATGGGAATATCCTGCCTGATTCATCAGTAATCACTTAGAAACATAGCATCTGTCATTGCATTAAAATCATGTCCCTTCAATGTAGAAGTTAGCTATCATTCAGAAGATATTTTTAATTTCATTGTAGAATCTGTTTTGTTTCATGTTTAATGTGCCTGATTCACAAAACAAATGAATTAAATCTCTTGATAACTCTCAAGGCTAGATGCTGTCCAATGTAAGTATTCATTTAGAAGAACCATTTACAATCAGGATTTTAAGGGATCTCATATTTTAGGCTCCCTATAAATGTATTATCAGAATAGTGTATTCCAAAAGATCCCTTGTTGGCACATTGTGTTCTCCCTTGACTGATTTATACATTTTTATCTTCTCTTTTTTTAATCTTTTCAACTCCTTGACAGAGTTTACGTGTTCTTCTATTCCTTTTTTTCCCTTCTCTCTTCCCTAGCCCACAGAGAGCATCACGCTTTTGAAGGCTGGTGTGGAAAGCATTAAGTGCATTGTATGCCAGGCTCATTTGTTGTGTTTTGAGCCAGTCTGGACAAGGAGGAGGATGGTGGAAGCCCTTCAGAAGTGCCACATGGGGTTGGCCCTTTTGAGTTTCTGACATTTCAAACTGGCCTACTGCTACTGAAAGTGAAAAAACCTCAACAGCTGCCTTGATCACTAAATTCATGATTCATTACTTCACGTTGAGTTGGTGTTTTTCATTCTTCATTGTTTCTTTAAAAAAATATTTTGGCTACTTGCTTTTTCAACCTGATTATATTTGTTCCCATTTCATTAAGATAGTAGGCTTGCTTTTCTTTCGTGCTGTACTTAGTGAAAAGCAAACATGCACAGAGATGCTGTGCTGCTTTTCCAAGATGTGCTGTACATAGAGGAATCCTGGCTTAGGGAAATGTGTTTTCAGTTTCCAATTTGAAACATTCCTATCATATTAAAATTTACTTACTGGTTTTGTCCCAAGAGAGAAAGAAATTGCACTGCATTTATTCTAATGTTCAGTGTAATCTGGCCTTGCACTGACAACAGCAAATACCGTAAATGTAAATAGAAAAGGGTACCTTAATTGAGCAATTAAAGAGAATGCATTTATATTGGGACTAACCCTGTGTAGGATGAAGTTAATGTCTTTTAATTGTATTGATTTCAGAAGAGCCCTTGTTCAGGTTAGAAATTGCTCAGTAGGAAACGCTGCAAGCTCCACCCCTCTTATTTAAGGGTGATAGGGTATTTATGGTTTTACATTGTATGTTTTCTTATGGTTCCTTTCTTTATGTTCATGACAAAGTGTAGTGAATAATTTCTGATGAACTGTACAAACTGGATCCGTCCCTCCCACTTCCTTAAGCACGTCAGGCCCATGTCTGCACCCACTAGGTCAGTGTCAGAATTGCTGCCGACTTCAGTGCAGAGGAAGAGATCCCATTGTCTGTAGTTTCAAGCCATCAAAACTCCCTAAGTGACCTTTTAAAAATAAACAAAAAATACAGAAAAGATCTTCATGTCGCAGCTTGAATAGGAATATAAAATGTTAACCTTTAAATGTTTGTCTGTATTAACTATCTGAGGTGTTTTAATATAGTACCAAAGACTGATGTAGCTCTTTTTACAAGAAGCTGCAAGGTAGAGATGAACACACCCTCTGCTGAGCACTCCTTCATCCTTTAGAGGATTTTGTCTGGCAGCTCTTCAAGTTGCACTGATTTCCACATCTTTAGTGTATTAAGAGGCAGCCATAAAAATCAAATAAATTTAAAAACAAGTATCAAACACTTGAGGGTTTTTTTACAGTTTTATCTTGTACTTACAACTTTAACTTGTATTTATGGATTAAAACTGTGTAGTTAATGAGCATTAATAATTAAACACATTTTCTCAAATCCAAGTGTCTTGCTTCTGTAATTGCTTTCTGGGATGAAATGTTACTGGCCCTGCTTTTTCAAACCTGTATATTTTACACTAAAACTTACCCTTTTTAAAGCTATCTGTTTTGTTCTTAGATCAATTTTTTTTCAGTGATGAAGTGTGAAGTACCAGTGGATACTTGCAGGTGGGATGTACCTGGACAGCCTCCAGGCCTGTGTGATAGAGGGGAAAAGTGACTCCAGAGGAGTGAGGGTTAGTGAGGAGAAAGGTTTTCAACTGCCTGATGAGCAAGATTTCTCACTTGAAATATTTCCCTGTCTTTGGAGGAAATGTAAGTGGAATACTAATGGAGAATTAATCATGCACCTCTCCCTCTGCTTCCTTTCACTTTTGGAAACAAGCCACAGCCTCTTATTTCTTCCCCAGGTTTGTTTTCACGATGGACGTTGATTCCGGTAGAGTTGGAGGTGCTGGCAGAAGGGGCTGATCCGGTGATGTCACTGGAACTTGCTAGTTTCAGGTATAACTTTATTCATCCAGCTGAAGACAAATATTTTTATGTTGTTGTCTTGTGTGCCTCTTTAATATTAAAGACCTCTCTGCTTCAACATTGGGTAAAGACTTAGAGACTTTATTCTGGCTGTAGGGTAGGGTAGCAACATGCTGACTATCAAGGTCCATACTGCAAATTTTTGTAAGTTTTTCATTCTTCTAAGTTCCTAGTCTATAAAATCAGGGATTTCATTTTTTCCACATGGCTTAATTCTGATGGAGTTGTTATTATTACTTAGAATAAGGGTTGATGGATATCTTCTCAACTAAAATTGAGTGTTTCTTATGCCACAATCCAAGACTGGGCTTGGATCAAACTGGGGAGTTCAAGTTCACAGGAACATGACAAATTGCATATTGGAATTTTGCAACCATTGATTTTAAGACTTAGTAGAATTTTTGAACTGTCCTTTCATCCCTACATCTGTAGGGATATATTTATACCAAATGATGTTGAACAGTTAATTTTTATACTCTTTTAAATATTCATTATTTTCACCTGGAGATTTGCTTTATTGAACTTGATTAAATAAGCCCCCTAGTACTTCAAATCTTCTAAATTGTTTAAATGGATATCAGAGAAGTGCCTACAACTTCCTATCAAAATTAATTTCTGCTGGCATTTCAATGTAAAATTAAAACATTTAACTTCCATGGTGACAGACAGCAGAGAAACTCCAGACTAACTGAATGAAAGAAACCTGCTTCCCTCTTGGGGTGGGAGCAAGCCCTGGCTGACCCCTCCCACACGGGAATGGTGCCCTCGGGCACTATCCCGAAAGGCTGAAGCTTTTTCTGTAACTGGAGCACTTGTCTCTTTTATCCAGGCTGTTTTGTGAATTTTGTGGAAAGCTCATATTCTTGGTACACCTGGGAAGCCAGGTGAGAGAAGAGCTAAGAGGAGAGTGCTGCTTGTGTTTAGAAGTGTTTGTAGCACCTTGGAAAAGTGCTCACGGCATCCCCCTGGGGACAGCTTTGATGCCACGTCTGGGAGGTGCAGGATGGTGTGGAGCCGGCTGACAGGGCACTGCCTCCCTCTTGCAGGGGCACAGGCAGGGACTGTACAGAGGAAGGAAGGGGAGCAGCCCAGGGGTGCGCTGGGAGCACAGGGGAAGAGGAGATGCTGGCCAGGCTGTGGGTGAAGCCACGTGGGCAACTGGAGCCCAGCAACGTGGATTGCTAAGAGGAATGAACAGTGTTTCACTTCCGAGTGTTGCACTTGTGCTGGTCTGCACCTTCCCAGGGCTGAAGACAGCCACCGACAGCAGGTGGGGGCCAAGCTCTGATGCTCCCCCACCTTTGTGGGCATCACCAGTAGCTCTCTGGGGCTCTCCAGACTACAACACAATGGCTGCTGGAGGGATTAGTTGGGAATTTCACTTAACGGGGATGAAGGGCTGTCTTCTGGGGCTGGCTAATTAACAGGATTTTACTCTAGTAATTAAATAGCAGTTTGTTGAACACAACTTAGTTGATGAAATCTTTGGAAAACATAACAATTAGCAGGCAAGGAACGGCAGCTTTGCCTCAAAAGCCTGTCCCCAACCAGTTGCTGGCATGGTTTTAACCTTTCATTCCCCAGCAGAGACAGTGTTGACTATTAATTTATTTGGGTTTGCTGCTGTTGTTGGACAGCTTGTTCACCCTCTGCTGTCACAGCAGCTGGTTCCTCCAGGCCTTCATCTCAGCTGAAGGGCTTGAGATGTGCCACATGTTGCTCTCTCTGGCACTGCCTTCTTAAAAGCTAGCACCGAAGGACAGTAATGTTTGCCGCCAGACAAAAGAATATTTTTATTTTTATATTCTTTCTATAGCAGATTAACCATAGGGGATGATATCTAAGAGTTGTCTTGAAACATAAACCTGACAGAGGAAAATTACTGATCTCACACATCTTACATAAACCCTCTCATCTGCACATATACATGGAAGAAGGAGGTGCTTTCAGTTGGAAATGGTTCCTGTCTTCATCTCTCTACTTCTCCCTGTCTTGTAACGATCCTCTTAGGACAACGAGGATAAGGAAATTAGATTAGACAAACAGTGGGAGATTCCACAGTTTTCTATGAAAGCCACCTCCAATCTTTGCTACACTTTGACAGCTCTCAATTTCTTAATTTGACAAGGTAATGAACACTGGATTATTTCTGAAGCCGTATGTACCACACAGCAGGGAAATGGGGGCTGTGCTCTCCACGGGAACTACCCACCCCAGCACCTTCCTCCCACCCAGGCTACAAAATCTCCTCTCTGGGAGGGAGGTGGTGTGTGCTGCAGCCCGGGGCAGGAGCGGGGCTGGGAGCTGTGGTGTTCCTGCAGGGCTCTGCAGGACGCTCCCGTGCCAGGAGACGAGTGGACCTGCCTCGGGGATGTGTGTCATCTCCGAGAAGCCGTGCAGCAGCTTCTGACCTCCCCGTGTTTTGGTTGGCTGGGCAGCACATTGTTTCCTTCCACTCCCCCCGAGGCTGTGCAGACAGTGGAATGGGCTGGTCGAGCCAGCCAAGCTAAATACAGCAGGAGACATCCCGTGGGTACCTCCCAGGCACAGCATTCCTGGAGTGGGCGGGTGGGCATCCATGCACCTGCACGGCTCTTGAGTCCAGCCTGGTGCCCTGTTCCTAGTCAAGGGGCAGGAAAAAGGGCTTTAATGTGGTGGGGAAACTGCCAGCTGTTGGGAACGGTGTCAGTGGGAAGTGCAGCAGGGCTGGAGCAGTCCTGGGGTGTCCCTGCACAGGGGTGAGGCCAGGAGCAGAGTTCCAGGTTTTACTGCTCCCTCTCCAAACTGCCCATTGCAGTGCCTGTGGTGTGCTCTGTCTCGTGGAGGCACTGGGACAGTATCCATCAGCGCACTGAGGCTCCGTAAATAAACAAGCACATTGGGAGCAGGCTGGGAGTGAAGAGCAAAGTGGGTATCATCCATCATCTGAGGGGACCTGGAGTATGTTCAGCTCATAATGTGTAGCAGAGTTATGAACAGGCATGGGATGGATCCCCTTCTTTTTGGATCATGATGCCGTGTAATAAACATGCAAGACAATTTGTATAAAATAGTGAGGATTCTTTCCTAGAGAAGTCATTTAAAGCTATATTTGCACATCAGTGAACAGCTCAGAGGAATGTTTTGTAGTTACATTTCCATACAAGTGTGCAAAGAGAAAACAACAGCATCTGCAAGTGATGGATGGTGCATGTAATCCTGTGCCATGATGTGCCCTCCCTGAGTAATCATATTCCATGGCCTCCCACCAGGGAAGCACCCATCCTGGCACCCCTGCCTTCCCGCTGGAGCTGCCACAGCTGTGGGCTGGATCACATTGTAAATCCCATCAAAGGTAGAAGGGATTTTTCCTGCATATCTTTGGTCACGAAATAGGAGGTTTGGAGTAGGAAAATCCTGACCCAAATGCATTAACACTGCTGGCTCTTAGCAACCTTCCAAAATAATATTTGCCTGTGAAAGGGCAAGGTGGCCTGTGAGGTTAACTGGGAAATGATCCTGCATTGTGTGGCACGGGCACAGTCTGCACAGGAAGCTTGATGGCTTTTCTTTTTTCACTTTGCAGTAATTTTGGGGAGACTCTTTTGTTTTGTTTGCATTCAGTATTTCCCAGCCAGCTTGTTAGTCCCTCTGCATCTACACCCTGCAGCAGCAGCACTCTTCTGCCTTTGTGTCTTGGATCCCCCATGTTCTTGCTGTGGTTATTTGGTGGGGGTCAGCTGGTGATTTTCCTGGAGTTTCTCCCAGCAGGACACCTGATCACGGGAGCCCAGGGCAGTCCCTTTCCGTGTTTTCAGAAATAATGAGGGTGATGTTTTTCCCTCTGGAGTCAAGCTAACTACAAAAGTGATGTAAGCATCTTCACTGCCCTTATCTCCATCCTTCCTGCTTCTTAGAAAAGAAGTTATCTCTGCTGATTGTTCTCCATCCTGGAACTTCCTTGGAAGGCTCTTAAGTTTTTAAAGTTTTAAAAAATTAAGAAAACCTCTGATTTAATCTTTGCCTTTTTTTTTTTTTTGAGAGTTTATAAATTTAAAACCTCAACAGCTCAACAAGAAAACACCTGCAAAGAGCTGAAAGCACGTGGATCTCCTGTGAAAGGCTGGCACTGGAGCTGCCATGAGATGGCACTGCGACATCAGGCATGGAACTGAGCCGCTCCATCCCGCCGGCGTGTGCGGGGAAGTACCTTCCTGGAGGGAGAAAAAACGCCAAGGAAGAGAAAGGACTTATGTAAGGATAATTCTGCTATTAGTCAGGAGGAGCTGTCATGGAGCCGTGTCTGGACTGGACTTTTCCTGCTTATACAAAGCACATAATGCTGTAGGAATTTATGTATAAACAGTGCAAATAAGAGGGGAGGGTGGTTAAATTATGAACAGCAGTAAGGAAATAGATTTTCTCTAACTGTTGCTGGCAAATTCAGAAAGTCTTTGATTTCTGGGGGGTTTCTGAACACAACTGCATGCTAAAAATGGTCGTGGAATAACTTTTTTCTGGACTTGTGTGTTTCTCCCTTTCTTTGAGCATACAAAAAGTTTAAACCAAGCTGTAGGAACAGGGAGAAGCTGGGCAGGTTTGCAGCTGGAGTGGGACTAGCTATGCTGCCTGGTGTTTGTCCTTAGGGATGGGAGCTCTTCCTGGGGCTCTGAAGTCCTGGCAGGACATGGGAAAAGCACTTTATGTCCAGTGGGGCAAAGCAGCATGCTCCTTACAAAAGGCAGGTAACACTGTTGCTGTCGAGTGACAGCTCTGACACCATAAATGAAACACACTTGAAAAAATGTTTTGCCAACCATTTTGCTCAAAGCCAGGCAGAAAGCATGGGATGGAGCATGCTACAATTTCTAATTAATTGTAATTAGAAATACTACAACATGGAGGGAGCCTCTACATGCTGTGAGTGGCTTCTAAATGGAATATCTGCCTTTCCTTCTCTCCTCCTCACCTAGGAATGAGCTCTTTCTTTTGGTGCTCAGACAGGTGCTTGTCCAGGTCTGGTTCTTGGAAAGTGAACGCAGCTCATCAAATGCTTTTCTGCACTCAGAAGGTAAGAGTGGGCTGCATTCCCTATGGTGCTGACCAGGTCTGAAGCAATTCGGAAGAAATGGGCAAAGCCCATCCAGGTGAGTGGGCTGGGGGTGGTGTTTCCTGTTTCCTGCCCCACAGCACAAGGAGGGATTAGTAACTGGGACCAGCAGTGGGATTTTTCCTTGCTCATGTGTTAAACCACCACCCCAGGGACCTGCATTTTCCTGGGCTCCCAGGAGGAAAAGAGCTTTGGTAAGGAGTAGCCTGGTATTGGGGCCAGCTTGTCAGCAGAAAAGCTCTTTCAGGGCTGTAACAGGTTGCAGAAATTCGCCCGAGCTCGGAGACTTCACCACTGCCGCTGCTGATTGAGGTCTGCTTTTCCCAGGCAGCATGATCTGTGTTATCCCTGCCCATTACATAAAATTACAAAAAAAAAAAAAAAAGAAAAAGA
>VYZT01048213.1:324592-344381 GCA_013400735.1 Pomatostomus ruficeps
AAAAAAAAAAAAAAAAAGGAAAAAAGCAGCCTCTTGTACTTGACCCACATTTCTCTGAGATCCCTTTTTCTTCCCTATTTTTATCCTCAATATCTGTTTTTCAGTCCAGACAAGGAGCAGAGACAGGATATGTCTCTGTCCTGTGCTGCTCTAAGCCCAGCAGGCAGCCACTCCTCCCCACTCCTCCCGGCACTGCCGTACTTGGGGTTGGGCTTTTTTTCTCCAAAGGCACAAAACTTAGTTTTTAAGGGTGTTTTTTAAGTGGGACTCTGGGGAGTAATTACCCTTTATGTTACTTCAGAGAAGTCCCCGGCACGCTTAGCTGTACCCTCAGAGGACTGTGCCTGTTAGGAAAATATGCTGGCTTAAGCATCCTGTGAGTAATACAGATTTTGAGTGATGGTACTTAGTACAAATGGGCCAACGATCACATGTCTGAGTCTCCTAAAGCCATTCAGGAGATTTTTGCACCAATTGCAGCCTATTAATCAAAATAAGATGCCAATAAGTAAAGCATTACAACGCTTTCAAAGGGGAGTGTGCAGAGTAAAGTAGGGGAATTCTGCCCCCAAATGGATATTCAATCTTATGACAAGGATTGTGTATTAAAAAAAGGGGAATGCCTTGGCTCCTGGCCATACTGTGATCCTAGGGATAATGCTTTATCTCCGTTATCTTTCAGCTGCTTTCCTGCCTCTGCCACATGTGAACATTGAAACGACATTAACAGCCAACCCCAAGAGCAAACCATTTTTAAGAGAGCCTGGTTTTTGCTGGCTATATCCTGAGCACTTGAGTTCAAGTTTCCCAGCTTTTCTTCCATGCCTCCAAGGATGCAGCAGGTACCTCTGCTATTTTTACTATCTCCCCAAGTATTTTTAAGGGGAAGCCAGGCACCTTGGCTGTCTGACTGTAGGACATGGTGTTTTAAGGAGCCAGTTCCCTGCAGCGAAGCCTACAGGAGCTGGCAGCACCATGGTGACAGACCGTGGGGTTGGGATTCACCTGTGGGGAGCAAGAGACCTCTGACTTCACAGCCAAGCTGTCTGCATGTGCCTGGTAGCATTGATCCAGAAGCTGGTATGGGGATTTTTGGCTGCTGTGGTCCTCCCGTGGAGGAGCTTATACTGCTGTGCAAAGGACAGGTGTTGAGAGGCCACCAAAAGGACAGGTCTGTCGTGGTGAGAGGCCCAGGCTCCCTGAGGTGCCAATGGCAGGGAGGTGTCACACAGTCCATGGTCACAGGGATGCCTGAGGGAGACCAAAATCAAAGCCCACAAGGCTTTTGAATGGGAGGGCAGGAGTGCAGGGAAGCTCTTCCCTGCTCCAGATCATTTCCATCCCAATCAAACCTGTCCCTGCTGCCTCACCCACACCGTGTGTATGGGTTTGTGTTTAAACCATTATGAATGCAAATGATGTTTCTCAATTACAAAAGCCTGTTCAAACTGGCACCTTTGAAGGAAACTCTGCAAGAGCTCCTGGCACAGCTTTTCTTCAAATATTTGGAAGCTCTGCTAAGTCTCCTGTAACAAAGACAGGCACAACCTCCTGCTCCTTGCCACCCTCCCTCCTGTGAAGCTGAGTGCTCTGCCAGAGTATATCGAGAGAATGTCACTGCTTGGGTGGTGACTGTGTGACACGAGGGGTGGCAATGGATGGGGATGGCACCTGGGACAACAGCAAGGCTGCAGCCCATCTCCAGGTGCCCTGCTTACGTGTTGCTGCCGCAGAGCAGCACCTTGGGGAACACCTTCCTTGTTTCAGTACCCAGGTTTCCCTCCTTATTTTCCTGCTTTGTCCTGCTGCTCTGGCCTGAACTTTGTTTCCCTGTTCTCTGCCACAGGTCCCTCTGCACTGAAGATGTCCAGGGCAGTGAGCTGTAGTCCAGCTGCCCCCCTCGCTGACACCAGTCAGGCACTGCTGCTGACAGGATGGGCATGAGCCATTGGGAGAGCATGTCCCCTTGCCCAGTGGAGCAGGTGGAAGTGAAATGAATGATTAAACAAACACAGTGGCCACTGCACACCCTCCTACAGTACTTCCAAGGCACTGAAATTACCTATTTCAGATTTGGTATCTGCTATCAATTGAGATTGAAGGTATTGATCCAGGCTGATTGCTGAGGACAATCAGTAAGTGGAGGGGTAATTGACTGTCATGTCTCTCATTGATTGGGCACCACAGTTCACAGCAGCCAGCATTATTTTCAAGCACTTTGCAGCATCTCCTTTAATAAAGAAATACAGACTTTAAGTAACAGCGATTTATGTGGGCTGCCATTTAGGGGGTGGGTGAGGACATTCTTAGCCAATGTGTCCTTGCCTTAAAAAACCTGAAAGGTGTCACCAGGAGAGTGCCGGAGCAGGAAAGCATGGATTTTGGTTTGCATGTGTGTCACTGTGAGCCAACATCCTGCTCTGGGACCATCCCATTCCTTGCTGCTTGGCTGCAGCAGATATTAACAGAGGGCCTCTGAGAGCCAAGGCACTGCACTTGGGCCATGGGCCAGGAGAGTGTGACCTCCTCTCTAGGTTGTTTGAAATGTTAAAGCAACAAATATTTTATACCATGTGTTCTACCAAGGCTCATTAGCAGCTGATCCAGAAAAACTGCACTGGGAGAAGAACAAATTGGGAAACATCCCAAGTTGCTGCAATCAAATCCACAAAAAGCTCGTATAAAATTTTTACATATAATCAGAAGGATGGAAAAATTACCTTATTCCCTGCTGTGCACTTCAGATTAATATTGACAAACATTATTCAATCCTAATACTTATGGTGACCATGAAACCTCTTTCTGTACTTACTAGGAACAGGCAGATAAAATGGGTTTTCTCCTGGAGGAGAGACTGGGTTAGCAGTTTGCAAACACTTTCTGCTGTTGGTTTTTAACAATCTGTACTATCTGACATTGCCTCCCCTCATCTGCAAGCTCTTTTGGGTAGGGGCTGCTCCCTGTGAACAGAGGTCCAGTGAAATGAATGGGATTGAATTGTTCAATGAATTCTTGTACCTAAATACCTTAGTGAACTTGGTTTGGAGTGGGCTCAGGGATGAAGGTCCCAATTTTGACTCCACAAAACCCAGAACTGGTTACATTCCAGTCATGGCTAAAGCAAAGCAAGCTGCAGAATTACTGTACGTGCTGTTTTCCCACCTGAACATTGTTTACAGGCAGACTTGGAGGCTTTTTTGTGTTTGTCTCGGATTTCCCAATGTCTGGCAGCCTGTTGGGAGCTGCCAGATGTCCAGAGACACTGACCTCGCCTGCTAAGCATGCAGAAGCTCTTTCACTGCAGGCTCAAAGCAAGCCCAGTGCCTCCAGCACCACGGGTTGGCCACGCACGTGGTGTCTGGCCCTTTGAAGAGTGTGGAGAAAGCCCAGGAGTTGCCAGGGATTCTGTCTACGGCCTGTCCCAGCAGCACAGCCAGCTTCAGTCGGTGTGATGCATCCTGAAGTCCTTGTCCTAGTGGGCAGCACTCTTTGTTCAAGTCACATGAGCTTCAGGAGCAATGCTGTGGTGGGAAAACGTGCAGGAAGAAGCCAATGGATTTTGTGAATGTACATAAAGCATGAAGGCAGCTCTGACAGATCTGTGTCAGTGTGTAGCTGCTGTTCCTCAAGCACTTGCTCTAAGCCCCAAAGCTGGCTTCTTCCTTACAAATAGGACTGAATGAGCTGCCCTTGACTTTATGCAGATTTCTCATTAATTTCCTTCCCAGCTTTCAGGTGGCCAAACCCCATTTCAATGAGTTTGGGGCACTTCTCACCCACCACAGTTGCTAAGCTGAGTCAAGCTGTTCCTCACCTTGGGTTTCGGTCTGTTAAACAGCTCAGCCCAACCTGCCTTTGGTTTGCTTTGTCTTGACTTTTTGGTGCTGCTGGTGAACTGAAACACCCACCTCTCATGTCGAGGGCAGGGCAGACTGGGAAGTCACTGAAGCCACTGAAATTTCACAGTGACAGGTGGCAGCCCCGCGGGCATCGCTCATGAGTCAGCCACGCCGCAGGGCAGCGAGGGCGCCTGAAGAGGTTTCTCATCCCACCCAAGTTTCCTTTCCTGGGAAGCAGGGTGGCTGTGCTGGGGTGCGTGGGCTGTGTGAGCTCCCAGAGAGTCAAACCCAAACTGAGCTGACGGAATAGCTGTAGTCTCAAGCACCCCAGCAAAAACCTCCTGTGCTGGAGCCTTAAACTGCTGATTACACAGAGCTGGCTGGCCCTGGGTCACAGTCGAGGTGCTGGCTTCAGACCATGGTTAAATGTGCAAGAGAAACAGAAAAAATGCTGTGCTAGATAGGGTCAATGCATCAGTCACTTCAGAGCGAGGTAAAACCTACAAACAGCAGGCATGTGTTGCTTACTCCCCCTCAATTTTTTCTGTTAATCCCAACAATCCTGTACTGGTGGGTTTATGGAAGTGTAAGACTGGGATCCCCTCCGACCCCTCCTAAAATAACTTGTGTGAGGGCTCCACACATGCTTTTAGTGAGCAACTGCACTCTTTTCCTTCCTTCTGCTGAAGAGGGGATGATGAGAAGGAGAAAGAAGAAGGTTGTCTGAACCAGCAGTTAACACTGAAGGACAAAAAAATTTAAAAGTCCCAATGTCACAGCATTATTTTACACAAAATAAGAAGCATTTCTCCTTATTGAGTGGATATATGACAGGACAAGCAGGGCAAACGCATGCCACAGTGAAACAAGAGTTAAACAACATCAAATCATCCCTGTGCTGGATCATTAAGGATGTGGAGTCTAAATGTGTGGTAAAATTACGGCATCATGCAGATGCTCCTCTACCAGTGACTTATTTTACATATTGCAAAGTATAGAGAGAATTCTTAGTAGCAAAAGCACACAAAGACCAACCCATCCCACAGTGAATGCGCATTTGGATTGCTGGACAAGGTGAATTTTGAGGGCTGAAGGGGACTGAGGTGAACTTTTGCTGCCTGGGATTGCAGCTGCCGTCAGCTGGAAATGGGACATGTTTCCCTGCAACCTCCCCACCTCAGCCCAGGCGTGTGTACAGCAGGGACAGATCAACAGGCAGTGAGAAGGGTTAAATAAACAACAGAGCCAGGACCAAACAGGTAAATGCTGAGAAATTCTCCTTTTTAACATGTATATATATTGTAAAAAAATTTAAGGCAACATTCGTCCTGCTAATTAGTGTTTCCTCGGCGCTGCGAAAACTACAGCTGTTGGAAGAATTCAGGAAAAGTAATCAGCAGCACAATTAAGCAATCTGCTATAATGACAGAACACAACATTAGGGCTAGAATAATCAGAAACATATATATTTTTCCTTCTTGATTTTCATTTCCCACCCAGTGATTTGCCTTTGCAGGGTGTGTATAAAGCGATGCCTGATAGAAATACCCATATTTGTCTGCTACAGCTTGTAGACCTTGCTCCAGTGAGGATGCCCATGTTAATTCCTGCCAATCCCTTACAACTAATGTTATTTTTACTGTAATTGTGGAAAACCTAATGTTTGATCTGCTTTAATCCTTATTTTGCCGCCCTGACTCATAATAAACTCCTTTCACTCCTTTAAGTTAGAGGGTGCAACTCCTTTAAGTGGAAGGTATCCAGACAAGAAATCCTGGAGCTGAGGTACCTTTTTTTCCTGCCAGCCATCCCACCCAAGGGAGCAGAGCAGGGGGATGCTTCACACTGTGTTTCTGCAACCTCCAGCTCCTGCTCAGGAGAGGAAAACGCCTACACCTGCGAGCAGACAGTGAGGGGAATGGGCCTGACCTGCTCCATCTGCACAAGCTGTTTTCCCAGAGCTCCCTCAGGCTATAGGAGCCCACAAGGAAGGTAAAGCTCCCCTCTAAGGAGGCGGTTTGGAAGGGAGAAGGGAAATATGGCCCTTGAGAAGGGGCCCTCATGCCTTTCAGCCCTCTGCCAGTCACGGATCAAGGCTGGTTGGAATGAAGCCACAGGAGAGAGGGAAGCTCATGTGTTGCTGTGGGGAGGTAGGTTTTCTCCTTGGGCTCTGCTTGGGGGGGTTACTGGCTGCTGGGAGGGAGTTCTCATGAAAAACTGGGAGAGAAGCAGTTTTGGTGGAGTCAGGAGTGACCTGTGTGCCCTGGTAGGCCACAGTCAGTAACAGTGGGACTCGGTGAGTTTTGTGGTGGCATTTCCCAGGAGCTGGCGACGTTGTCACTGGAGGAGGCCACCAGCCTTGTCCTGGGAGGTGGGAGCACTGCAGTGGTGTTGCAGGATCCTTCCAGGATGGTGGAGCAGGTGGGATTGCTGCTGAAGGTGTCTGGATATGGAACGCTCAACATGTGCTCTGTTCAGCTGGGGTGTGTTGGTGCCCTGTTACCCTCCCACAAACATGGATTTCCTCCTGCTCATTCCCAGATGGAACTTTTGTTTATTATTCCCCTGTATGGAAAGAGTTGGTTGGTCCTGGAGGTTCTTAGAAGTGGCTCAAGTTTGTAAGCTCTGGTATGAGGGAAGGCCTCCGGTGTTTGAATTTACATATGGCTGCTAAAAACTCAGCTTCCATCAGAATAAACTAGGAACTGTAAATGTTACATTGAGGAATCTTTATAAATGCAATTCTCTGGTTTGCATCCTAGATAACCTAATGAAATGACAACTATGAAGTTAGATATTTTGAGAATTAAATTTTCATAATGGGATAGGTGCAGCTGGAAGCCCAGCACTTTTATAACCTGAAAAACTTTTTTTTTTTGCCTTAAGGGATAAGCTTGAGATAAAAACTTAAAGAAACACCTAACACTCAGGAGCTCAACGCCTCCTCATGTGCAGGAAGATGTGCGTTCCACCTGTTTTAGGCAGTAATGAAAAATCTTGGTGCCACTTAAATCAGTTTCTGGTATTTGTCTTAGTATGCAAAAGATCAGGTATCTTGGTAGCCAGATTATTCTGTGACTAAAGCTGGTGAAAAGTCACATTACCATGACCCCTTCCAGAGCTTTCAGATCAGAGCTGACATTATTCTGCATGTTCCCTTTCCATCTGGGACACTGGCTTGTGAACAAACAAACATACACAGAGCTGTTCCTCCTTTTCCCGTGTGCCCATGTTAGTGGAAATCATTGGGAACACCAGGTCCGGGGAGCAGAGATGTGTCAACAAAACTTGTTCACGAAATCCCAAACCATGGAGGAATGCTGGGTTAATTTTTCATCTGAGTATCAGCTGAAAGTAATGTAAACCCCAAATTAATGCAGACAATGCCTAGTCTGGTCTGCAGGCCCTCTGTATTTTTGAATTCTTTTCTACTAAAACTCAATAAAAACATGGGGGTGGAAGGTGCTGCTGGGAATTTGCTTTTTGTTCTGCTTAAGTGCTGTATTTCTCAGCAGTCTTCAAGTTGCTCAGCATGAAGATATTGTTACATTAGAACTACCGTGGGTTTAACACAATTCGGAATTTGCAGGCAAATGGATGTATTGTGTTGGGGCTTATCCACAAAGGACTGTGAAACTACAAATTACAACCCAGCTGCATTCTCTTATCTGGATTTTTTTTCCCCCCCATGTGCCTGTGAGTCCTCCCCTGTTCACAAGCAGAGGGTGTAAGCAGAAACTCCAGTGAGAAAAAGAGACATAGGCCTGAAGCCAGAAGGGACCCTGGCACTGGAGATCCTGCCCCTGTCCGTGGATGCTTTCTGTTAGTGTCTGTAGTGCTTTAGCAGAGGATGTGACACCTCTGAATTTCGTGTTTTTGTGATTGCCTGAGAACTTTGTTTCTGTAATTCTCCCTAGAAAACTATGGCAGATGGGGTAATAGTCAACACATCCACTGAACGCTTCTCTGACAAGGAGGAAGGGGGGGGGGGGTGGTACTGATTCTCTTGGATTGCTAAATAGGGAAGTAAAACAGAGGATCCACCCATGTTATGTTCTCAGCTGTTCTTCAGCCTCATTCTTCCTCTTTGAAGGGAATGGAAATCCCCCCATGGGAGAGGTAGGAGGCACTGACACTCTACAGTAGTTTGAGACAAGGCTTCAGCAGCTCTTGCTAGTCCTGGGCAGGTTTTGCTCACCTTGTCCCAGTTACACAGCCGAGGCTGGGTTATGGACCAGAGCCCTGTGCCACAAGCATGGACACCTCGCCTGGGGACAACACTGGGACAACCAGGTCTGTCTGGGCAGAGGTGCTGCACCACAGAGAGATGAGACAAGTTCTTGGTTTTCATTCTTCAAAGCAAAGGGCCATATTAGCTGATTTGAGTGATACTCTGCACACCTGCGAGCCAGTAATAGCTGAAAACTCAGTGACCCCACCATAATGTTGTTATGTTTATTTGCTTCCTTTCAAATGGCTGTTCCTATGAAGGATGCTGACAAATGGGACCTGAACTCGTGCATTTAATGGGCCAGGAAATAAATATATCAGAGAGATGATACTTCTTTGGACTCTTGTGAGACTTGGGAGTTGCTGGCCATTCTGTTTGCTGGCTCAGTTTAAGCAGCAGAAATGTCCATGTGTTCTGTCAAAGCACTTTACTTGTGACAGGCAAAGTGCTGCCCTGAACTGGAAAACCATTCAGAGACAATAAATGCATTAATTCAATGTGGAGTATCTTATATTTGATACACACCACTTCCTAATCACTTTACTGAACATCTGGATTGCCTTGAAATGAAACCAGTGATGGTGTCACCTTCAATTTGGACATGGGAGCCATTTCGGAAGGCTTTTTCCAGAGGAGCACCTCTTGGATCTTGGTATGATTTAGGTTGGGTCCTACAGGTCTAATCCAGAGTAAATACAATTAAGGGTTGCTTCATTGCTGAAGGAGGACAGAAAGTAGCACACGGCAGCCAGCTGGGCCCTTTGGTACCTGTAGTCCAAATTGCAGAATTATATTAGAAAGTGCAGATTTAACCATGGAATAGGGATTTTTCACATGTCTGAAACGGGGTCTGTGCCCCTTTCTCTTAGGGCAGTACAGGCATGTTCTTGCAGAAGAAATGAGAATAATTAACTCCGGCTGTTAACGTGGTACAAGAGGCTGAAGTTAACCCCACTGTGCTGGTAAAAGCTGCAAAGGAGCACAGAGGGTGCAGAGACCCTGCACTGGCTGCTCTGTGATAGCGAGATTGATGACTTAATGAACGAGAGATGTGCTCGCATTGCAGTGACTCCGGCTCAGCTGAGCAACAGCAAGAACTGCTTGCAACATCTTTTTGTCAACATCTGTTTGTCTCCGAGTTCATGAAAGTGGAACAAATCTCATTGATTTTTTTTTCCTTGTGTTGAAATTTTGCACAATTGTTTCTGTTGTTTTGGCAGCCAAAATGATGCTGGAATTTTTCACCTTCTTTTTCCAAGTTTTTGAGCCGAGTTGTTCAGTTGAGGTTTGTCACATAAACCATGAGGTTTAACTTCTGCTGCTAGCCAAATTATAATCTTTAGATCATAAGCCTTTTGTTGTTTATTTCTTTTTCTTTAAAACTCCAGCTTCTGGAATCATGAGAATGCATGAAAATCTACTCCTGCTTTCTGTCATGTGTTTGTTTTCCCTTAAGTTTTTAGCACTGAGAACTGTGGAGAAACTTCTGGGTGTCATCTGAGAGAGGAAAAATGGAATTCATTAAATTTCTTTTTTTTTTTGTTTAAATACCATTGGGATAATTTTCGGAAACTATGACTCATGATTTTCAATGTTTAGATTTGGCAATGCTGTAGTTCTCCGTGCTGCTTCCCCATGACCAGGAGTGTTGGAAGAGGCCATGTGGGGCTTGTCTCCATGGACAAGTTCCAGCACAGAGAGCCAGGGTGTGAATTCACAGTGCCCTAGTTAGGCTGCAGCGATTCCCCACGAGGATGCAGAGTGCAGTTCCTGCCCTTCAGAAGATTCTCAGGGCAAGTCTCTGTAACATCCAGCACGCGGCTCAGAGGCCCTTGAGCTCACACCAACCTGCTCCAGCTCACTCACTGAAGGCAGCAGGGCCATTCTGTGCTTCAAACTGCACTTACTGGCATGGACAGAGCTCCGAGGTGATGCTGCTGTGAGGGTTTCCAGCATCTCCCAGCTGTGCTGTGCTGTGCCATGTGGTTGCTGTGGGTGGGATACCTTTGGGTGCTCCAGGTGATGCTGAGCCTCCTCAGGTGCCCAGGGCTGGCTTCTCCTCTTCCTCCTGGCACTCATCCCCTGTGTGTGAAGGGGAAACTGAAGTGATCCATTTTCTGAGCCTGTTGCTGAGGATTTGTGCCTCTGGAGCTCATCTTTCCACTCGGCAGAAGCACATGTGCTCAGCAGCACCCAAGGGCTGTGTAAGGAAAGCACTCACCTCTGTGTGACCTCTGGGGGGGGGCTTTGTGAGGCTTGTGTGACTTGGTTTAACACTGGAACTTGCCTGGGGGTTTCCAACCTTTGGATTGCTGTGAGCATGGCTCGGCTCCTTGGAGTCACAGGGATGGGAAAACTCTTTGGCACTCAGTGGGGAATATAGTGGATGAGGATGGGATGACCTTGAGGGAGCAGTCTGAAGTTCCTTTTGGCTGTCCTCATCAAATAAAGAGGAAAAAAGGAAAATGAACCAGTGGGGTATACCTGGTAAAAGGGGCCAAGGGGGAGAAGAAGCCACTTAGGAATTATTCGGCCCCTGGTGAAGGAAAAGCTGTGGCAGCTGCAGGATACCCACTGTACCCAAGGCCAAGTTTGAGCAGCTGCTGGGATAAAACCCAGGAGACAGAGATGTTGCTGCTAGAGCAGCTCCCCTGGCCGGGCCAGGTGGGAGGGAACAAGCTGCTGCGGCTGGAGCCCCCGGGAAGGGCGCTCTGCCACGGGGAAGCCAGGATGCCGCAGGGTGCGCCGGGGCGGAGGAGGGCTGGGAGCAGCCTGAGGTCTCTGCCCCTCAGGAAGCCGAAAGGGATTTGTGTGTTTTCCAAGGCAGCAGAGACAGGATGCTGAGGGGTGGGAGAGAGACAGATTTCCTTCTGCAGTGAATAGACTGGGGTGGGGGATGGCGGCTCTGATTTAACCCTTGCCTGTTCCTTTCATCTCCAAAGTGAAATGGTGGCTTAGGAAATCATTCCAAGAAACTGCAGAAACGAGAGGCACAAAAAGTACTGGGTTGTTGGCACCAGGGTGATGCTGTGAGTTTATTATCCCAGTTCTCTCACCCCCAGGCATGTCTCCCTGGCTCTGGCATTCCTTTTTACTTTGAAGTTTGTTTGTTCAGTGGCACTGGCATTGCTATGACCCACATGAACACCAGCGATGCCAAGGGAGAGGCTTATGGGACATTACCTTGCGTCAGGTAGAAGCAGCTCGTGGGAGACAGCTGCAGATTTGGATGCCGTGACAATTTTTCAGCAGAAGCCTGAAAAAGATGGGATTTCCTTTGTCTTTTACATCAAGGGTAGGGAAAAAAAATCATAGAAGTAACTCCTGAAATGGTTTCCATTCTTGTTCAACAATGAAAGCTCTTCTGTATCTCTTGTAGTGTCATTTAATAGGATGATCTAGAGGAGTAGAGAAGTGGGAGAAAACCCAACTACCATCGACTCCTGCTCCCAACAAGCCCTTGGAAATGCTGTGGAAGCAGGACCTGCATGAACACCTTTAGGGCATAAGTACACGCCGCATTTAGGAGAGGTACCTGGAACATGGGAATTCAGAGAAAACGACTTTGTTTACTGCACCAGAGTCTCCCAGAGCTGTGGAGAGTCCACACGGCTGAAAGTTGGCAGCCGGGCTGCAGGTGTGGTGAAAGAGACGTGTTTTCTAAACACACCAAATACTTATTGCTCCGGCCTTTTGTAGATAAAGATCAGCTCTGACTTTAAAAGAAGTTATAGCAGAAGTGCTTCTATCTGGGAGGATGAATACCTCCTTCCAAGTTGGGCTTTGTAGAATGGAACTTCATAAACAAATTACTTGATGTGATTAACCAAATCAGAGGTTGAAGGAAATGTGCCTCTGACTCTGACAGTATCGGGGTGGAAGCTGTAATGTGTTGGCCAGAGAATTATCCTGGGTAGGAACAAACAGCCACAAGGTTCTTGGGTGTGAAGTTTCCCATTAAAGCAATATCTTCTCTCTGAAAAAAACCCACAGCAGAAAAAAATAACCCTCCTGAAAAGCCTGAATTTTTTCTGAGATTCAAAACACTGTCTTGACGCTGCAGATGTTTGATGTGCTAGGATGGCAGAGAGCAGTTGTGAACCAAAAAGAGCTAAGGATTTGTAAGAAAACATCTGATCTCTAGACTGACCAGATAAAGAGTTTTCAGTAGCTCTGAAAACATTTCTGCCCTCTGATTGTGCTAATTTCACTAGGAAAAACAGTCCCTGCACTGACCTCATTCAGTTTTATAAGTTTGAAGGTTGGAATACACAGATATTGGCCTACTTGTCCCTATGGTAAAGGTGACTTTAAAAAACCCCCCAAACTTAAATATAAAGCAAGCAAAAAAAAAAAAAACAAAAAAAAAACAAACAAACAAACAACGTTTTGATGATGACATAGGCAAAAATATTGCAAAAACAAAAAGAAAAACATCCAATGCCTGAAATGGAGTGGCAGGCAAGACAAGTTGACCTGAGAGCCTGCTTCGAGAAACAAAAACATTTCTTCATGCCAAGCGTGCTCTGCATGAGCTGAGTTTGCTCGGTCTCAGGCTGATGGCAGTAGCTTTTGCTGCTTTTGACAAAACAAATAATGCAATGGGGACGATGGTTCTCTGTTAGAACAACTTTTATTTCTTCCAACTGGGATATCGGGTCCCTGCCTGGTATCTGAGCTCATTCACAAACTGGGCAAGGCTGCACAAGCAATCTCACTCAGGATGAAAATCCTACCACAGCTGGGATGTGCAAGGGTTGAAGGAAATACTGCTTTGTGCTGCTTGGAAATTATTCACTTGGGATAAAAATATATTCTTAAGGGGAGATTTCCACCCTTTCTCAGGTGGGATTGGCACTGCTTTGGTGCTCACAGCAGTTGACAAGGAGGTGACAATGGGAGAACACGCTGTGTTCTGCTGCTGTCTACAAGCAGAAGGGTAGGTGGGAGCCTTGCAGGCGCGTTTCTGCCTGCAGAGCTGCTGGTTTGGTTCACCTGGGCTGTGGCAGACAAACCTGGGCTGTCCCGTGTTGTCCTCCCGAGGCTGGGCAGCACAGGGCTCAGCAGCCACCAGTGTCATTGCGTGTCCCAGTGAGCTGACAGCAGGGCAGAGGCAGTGCTGGGTGCAGAAATGCTCTGGAGGTGGGTGTGCAGGAGAGGGACGGTTCAGAGATGTGCTGGGACACGTGGGCTGTGCCGAGAGTGCAGCGGTGAGTGTGACCATGAGTCCAGGTGACATCCCTCCCTGCGGTGAGTGTGCCCATGAGTCCAGGTGGCATCCCTCCCTGCGGTGAGTGTGACCATGAGTCCAGGTGACATCCCTCCCTGCAGTGAGCACTGCCCATCCCATCCGGTCCAGCCTCCGCCCCCAGGCTCCAGCCGAAGTTCCCACCCCATCCAATTGCTCCAATTAGTGCTGTGGGGTTTTTTTTGTTAGGAAGAAGGTGGCTCGAGACCTGTTTGTTTTTGAGTCCTGCTCCCTTTAATCTGTCCCTACCATGATTGAGGTTAACAGAGTTTCCTGCCCAGCAGCCTCTTTGGCAAATTAGAGGGAACCAGTGAGACACTGTCAATAAACTTCCCACTGTATAGATTTTGTCCAGCGGAGCCTGAATAAATTGGGTCATGCTGCCATATGTAATCCATGCACTTGAGGTTTGACCTAGCTCCTGCGCAAACCAGCGGGCAGGGATGTGTCTTGGAGCTGGACTGGAGCTCTGGCTGAGACAGCTGAATTTTGAAAGAGCTGGGGTGGAGCCGTGCCCTTCATTTTTGTGGACCAGTTTCATTTGTACGGGAAGATGATTGATGTCTTCCCGCGGGAGCTTTTGTCTGTGCTGGAGTGTGTCTCGAACAACATTGCCAAGATACCTTGGGGCTGGGTTAGGTAATTATTTTGTGATTAGATACTGAAATCAAATAAATAAGTTAATCATTTTACAAGTTCAGAAGAAAATACATTTATTTAATCTGAAACTTCTTCACAATGGAAAATGCATAACTCTGTCATCTTCTGCATCGTGTTGGCCTCGGGTCAGATGATTTCCCACCAAACCACGCGCTAGCTTCCCGTGGCCCTGGTAATGCAAAGTCACCTGCTCAGAAGGAGGCAGGATTCTTGTCCTTCTCTCCTCTGGGCAGTTGATGTGAACCCTGCAAGTGGTGGTGATGGGGCAGTGTGGCTGCCATCAGCTGTCACAGTTCATATCGGCAGCACAGAAAAGATTAGTGCACTCACAGGGGAGACTCCTCTTTTGAAAAGAGGCTTTAAATGATGTCAAGAACCACCACAACGATATGGTTTTTACATAAATAATAATTAATTACATGTAAATCAGACTTTTCCCCACCCCTTCCATTAGTATCGTCTTTGCCAAGCTCTCTGTCTTGTTTCTGTCCGCTCGCTCTGAGTAGCTGAATGGCAACAGACATCATTTGCAATGCTAACGTCAGATACGGGTCAAAATGGACAAGGAAAACACAACCCGGGGTTTTATCAATGCAATAACAACCAGTTCTGTCTAGAGATGGCAGTGTACTGGGCTTTAACCTCTTCACTGCCACAGAGCCAGAAACAGCAGGAATTTACTTTTCTGGTTTCCTGTTCTGCTATTTCTAACTTATTTTCAGCCCTTTCCTTCTTCTGGCCACTCTTTCCCCCCCTCCCCTTTCTGGTGTTTACTAGAGCATCTGGTAATGTTTATCTCCCAAGACACAGGAGACTGTTGTTTTCATAGATATGTAACTAGCCTAAAAGCTTTCATCTTTGTTGATGTTGGACTTCTGGATTAAAAAATAGTCATAATAGTGGAAAAAGTTAAGATGAAATAATACTTCAGCATAGAACACTTTGGAGACAGCATCAACAGAAAACCCATCACAGGGAAAGCTGCAATTACTGCATCTCCTTCACAGGCAATGCTGAACTTGTGGGGAGAGCAGGGCAGGGAGTGAGGAGACAAATTCCCTGAGAGGAGACCGCTTGTCCCACTGGAAGCTGAAAGTGTGGCATGTCCTCGTGGAGATTCCTGCATGTGCTCCTGCAGCACGAGTTTAAGCAGACCCAGAAATGCCAACAAGATGTGAGAAATCTGTTTCCATCTCTGCTGGCTTCCAGTGCTGCCTTCCAGGAGGGCAGGGAAGGAGCTGGCCTGGCCTTCAGCAGAGTCAGACTACACATGAGCTGGGGTTTGTAGCCCCTGCGGTGGAAAGGCTGCACCGGAGGTCAGAAGGTGTTTTGGATTTGCTCTCTTGCTCTAGAGAAGAACGCTGGTTCTCTCTGAAAGCTTCAGAGATGCTGAGATTGGGTTAATTAGAAGTTGTCAAGATACAGCAAGAAGTGTTGCTGTCATCAGAAAGATGTAGAAAGTGTTACAGAAATTGGGTAGCAAAAGGCAGGTAGGTGTCTGCTATCGGCAGAAGATCTTATTTGCTGCCTTCCCAGGGGACTAGGCACTGTCCCAAAGCTGCAGCAAAGTCAGCTAGGCTGGAAGCAGACCTGCAAAATCTGTGTGGCTGCTGCTTTCCTAGCAAGAATATATTCAGTTGCTAATATTGTAAATGCTTGGTGGTACATTTTTATAGCAATAGCATTTATGTAACTTAGCTGTTTTATGTAATTCAAGGTTTTAAACTAAATGTCTTAATTCAGGTGCTACGTACCCCACTTCCCACCCCTGCTCTCCTGCCACATGAGGTGTAAACCTGGCTGTAACCTCTCCCAGCTTCTCGGGATGAAACATTTTTGGAAAACCCTCCCTTTGGGAAGGCGGAGAGCTGATGAAAGGGAGCTTAGCAGGGATGAACCAGGCTAATAAATTACCTAATGTCACCTTAGGATAGGTCCGTGGCCGCCTGTCACACAGCAGCACGTCAAGCTGGAGATGCACAGTCGGTCTCTCCTAACCTTTGTACCTCCTCCCGCTAACCAGGGAGCTGGATCTGGAAAAGACCAGGCCTGTGGAGTCCTGCAAACTGAAGGGTAAAATATTAATAAGCCAAAGAGGAGCTGGAGGTGTCAGTGAGGCTCCTGCACAGCGCAGCCATAGGGGAGAGTGCTGCTGGTCTCCACACAAAGGGAACGGCAAACGGCTTCTCCGCAGAAAATTTCACCCGACCAATTTTTTTTGCATGCAAAAATGCAGATTCAGCAGCACCAAAACGGTCTGTGCACACATGCCAAACTTGTCATTTATAAAAACTCAAAAAAGCTCTGACAAATGCTGAAGCTGTTAGTTTTGACACTTCTGACATGAAACACTTTGATTTTTCATTTTGAAACTACTTTGTGTTCAAAATGTCCTTTAATTTTATTTTCAAGCAAGGGGGTGTGTGTCTTTTTTCTTATTCCCCCAAAAAAATCAAAATTGAAATGAAATCTTCGGATTGACTCAACATGAAATTGTTCTTGGATTTTTGATTTCATGAGGCTTTTTTTTTTCTTAGATGTGTTTGGCTTCAAGTCACTTCGTTTTCACCCCCAAAATTTGCCAGTTGGTTTATCAAGAACCACAGCGAACATCAGCCCCTTTGAAGGGGCGCAGCTGCCACAATAGAATATTTTTTTCGTGGCTGTCAGTTGCAGAAAGAAGAAAAAAAAGGAGCCTTGCTTTTGCTTTCCAGGAGATTGAGTTCATTTTCTATCTGACAGGGATAAATAATAAACAGTATTTTTTTTTTTCTGCCGTGAGGGATTGTGTTACGTTATCTGTTTAAACATTCCGTTACATTTTAGTAATGTGAATAATGATTATTCCTGTGCTTCTGAGCTCTCTCTCTTGGCTCGGGCGCCGGAGGTTCAGGAGACACCTGGCATTGTTGACAGAGCGCTGAACTTGAACGCCTCTCACTGTGACAGGGCAAGCCCAAATATTTTGGGAAGAGTCCTTGTTATGTTACGACAGGGGTTGGTAGCACTGATGCTGGGGATGGGTTTTGCTTTAATACAGAGCTGATTATGCTTTATTATTCGGGGAACAGCGTGAACTTTGGCAGGCGGGCTGCTGGGAGAACGAGGATTGCACTTGGGCACTTCTTATTTGTAGGATGTGCTGAAGGTCTTCCAAGAGACGCTGTCTCTCAAAAGAGGCCAGGATAGGAGGCCCTGAAAGACATTTTTCTGTGGGTGAGAAAGTGGAAGAAATAAAGCTTTTTTTCAAATAATGTAAATGTTTAATGTAGTCCCTACATGTAGACAAATACCTGGGGAAGAGCTTGTATTAAAATACCTTTTTAATCATATTTCCTATCCCTCAAGGTGGTGTTTGCTTCTCACAGTGTACATCTTCCCTCTTTTATTGGTTTCCTCTCCTGAAGTCAAGCTGCATCTTGGCAGGGCTTTGTGCATCTTCAGTACTGCACAAGTGTCCGGCTCGCGGTGTTTAATCGGTCATAGACTTTCAACAAGATTGGATGTCTTGTGGTGTTTGCCAATTCACGTACGGCACGTAATTATATTCAGGAAGCAATAGGAATTAAATGACATTAATTCCCATGAATATTCATTTAAGAATCTCGACCAAATTCAGGCAGATTAATAGTCCAGCGCAAATACAATGGCTATTCATTGCCCCCACAGGAAAAGGAAATATGTATTGGCTGGCAGCTCAGGACAAATGGAAATGTGCTATAGAAAAGTTATCTCTGGGTGGCTTCTGGTACAGGGGCGGCTGCAGGGACACCTCCAGGAGTAAAGAGGATTAGTGTGGGTACGGACGTGAGGAGCCTTTCCCATCCACTGAGGAACCCAGAGGAGTCTGGGGTGAATCCAAGACTCATGTCTCTGCACTGCCCATGCAAATCCAAACCAACTCTGACTGCAGCGGAGCTCCTCTGGACTCACAACAGAGCAAAATGTCATTTATTCTGTGCCTGACTCCCGCTGCCCTGTGTGTGGAGCCAGGCTCCAGCCTGCTCTGCCTGGATCGTGATGCTGCGGGGCAGCACAGCCCCTTCTTCCCCTCCCAAGCAGCACTAAGCCGGCTGTGCTGCTCGCTGCCTGCTCGCCACAGCCGGCCCAGCACCAGCCCTCGGGGCGGCTCCAGGGCAGCCCTGTCCTGCCAGGCACCTCCTGGCACACGGAAGCTCGGTTCTGCTCCAGCTTGTCCTCCCAGCACAGGCCAGGACATGGCTTCTGCTGCGGCCAGGGAAACTGGGAAAGTGTAACAGCAAAAGCAGATGAAGGATGCAAATGTGTCTGCAACTGAAGGATCAGAATTTGGGATGCTGGGAAAAAAACAACAACAATAGTTAATTTAAAAAATATCTGGGTTTGGTTATAGTTCTTGCTTGGGAGAACTTGTACTTTTCAGTTTATCAGACAAGCCAGCTTGAGACCTTAGCTGTGTCACACTATCTCTTTGTGGGATTTCCCCAACTGGAGAATAGATCCTGCTTCCATTAAAGCTGGGGTAAATGTTGCCAAGAGCACTGGGCTCAGCCTCTAAGCTGATGTTTACACCTTTTAAAATTCCCCCTCATAGGCAAGCTGACTCTTCCTGCCCTTGAGTTATCTGAGCAAAAGAAAGGTCCAGTTATTTTACCTTGCACAGATATCAGGTGATGGGCAGAGTTGCATTTTCCACCTTTTTGGAGGTTATTTGTTGCCAGACTGATCTGGCTTGCCCTGACTACACCCAAACCAAGGGAACGTGAAAAGCAGCAGCAACCACCTTGCCAAGAAGGGGTTTTGCCTCAAGCTGCAGTATGAGGGTACTCACGGGGCTGCTTCTGCTTGGGCTTATTTGGAACAAAGTCAGATAATTGTAAAACCAGGCTGTAAATCCAATGTATATTTCTCTTCATGTCCACCAACTTTTTGGGGCAGTACATAGTGTGTATCTCATCTTTTAATGTCTGATGTAAAAGGCAGAATAAGAGCTGAGTACCCACCTGGGCTTTGCACCTACGCAGGAGTGCCAAGTGGGCCAGGAACCCGCCGTGCAGCCTGGTGATGTGCTCGGCAAAGCCTCATAAACCAGTGACTAAAGCGGAAAGGACTCCAAGGCCTGGCTCCTGGGACATTGGAGGTGTGGCATTACAGTAGCTTGCAAAACATTCTGACTTTATAACGAGTAACACCTATAATTACAGAGGCGTCATCACCTTCATAATTTTTTTTCTTTTTTTTAAGCTAACAAGCTGTAGCTGTAGCCTGTGTACATCCCTGCCAAAATCTGCCAAGCATTTGCTCATGGGATGGTTCTGCCGGTGGTGGGAATATCAAGCATCTTTCTCCAGGCACTTGTAAAACAATACAGCAGTAAACAATTCAAGTACAATTAGCAGCTACATCGGCAGAGGGGGAGGGAGAAGTCCCACCGCTGGTATTGTCTGTGGAATTAATCATGTTTTACAGAGTTGATATACTGGTTTGGATGTGTGAAGTTAAAAACAGGAGATGAAGAAGTAGCCAATAAGCGTTTATTCCAGGATGAAATGTAAAACAAGTGTATTTTTTTTAGCGGTACGGGGGAGAGTGTTTAAAAAATGCTCTTTTAACAGGTTTAGCTCATTTTTCTTCCTACTGAAGAAAGAGATGATCTAAAAAAGTATAACAAGACACGCTAAAAAGGATGTTTGTTTTTAAAGCTGGTGGTCCCGCCGGCCACACAAACGCCGGTGTCTCCTGCGGTACCCGGGCTGGAGGAGCGGGATGCAGAACGCTTCAGTCCCGGCTCTCGCCCGTTCCCGGCCCCGCAGCGCCCGGCGGCGGCCCCGA